>JAECWI010000482.1:0-18295 GCA_018150345.1 Drosophila equinoxialis
ATACAATGCTAAGGGGAAAATATATCGGCAGAGTCCCCGGCATGGTTTCGAGAGAGTCATCAGCAGTCATCAACAAAGTTTTCGACAACATTAATAGGATCGTCAACAGCGTAGTTCTGACAGAATTTTTAATGGAGTTAGCAACAGACTAATCAACAGAGCTAGCGACAGAGTCATCAACGGAGTCATCGACAGAGCCATACAAGGAATAGCGAGTTAAAAAAAAAATTAAATACATAGATAAATAAAATGGTCTCAATTAGAGAATTTCGACAAAAACAACAAGATAAATCGACTCAAATCAGGAAGAATAATAATCAGGACCACGTACCAATACAAGGATTTAAAACAGAAGGTTCAACAAGGATCTAGGACCAGGACATTCACCGTCAAGGACCTGGTGCTACTAAGCTACTAAGGAAATCACTCAAAGAGATTAATGCAAGGGAAATCAGGAAATTCGACAATTATTTTCCCAAGGATGTTCAAAACATTAATCAGAATAAACTTGTATTTTCGTGGGTGACATCGCGGGATATTTAATTGCTTCTCCAATATCCACATTCGCGGATTTTCCCAATTCCAGTCAACGCGATCTAATTTTTTCACCAGGCAAGATCTTTCTTATATATTCAAACCATCCCAATCGAGGGGATAACTCTCATTTACACGTCACCCTCAATTCCTTTTTTTTTTAACAAACATATGTATCTATATTTTCTGACTCCTCACCCTGCAGAATTTATTACGAATCAGAGAATAATAATAAATATATATATTCTAAATATCATTGTCCATCGGTTCACCGAAACCATCTTTACGTTGGTATCGCTTAGCTTACTGGGCGATCTTCAAAGTCCTTTAGCTGATTAAGAATATCATTTATATTACGACCCAGATTCCTTACTAATATACTAGCAATGGGAAGGATCATCCCGAGGTATTGAGTCGACTCGCTGAAATCAAAGCCCAATTAAGCGTCGGGGAAAAGAAATTAGATGTAAAACCACAGTCGAGAGCTCCCTCGCCAACTCCTGATGGGACTCGCATTCTGGATCTCGCTCCTGTTCACCGACGCCTTTCGGTATCCATGGCTCGAAGATCAACATCGAAACCAGTGAGCGGAATCGAGTCCATGAATCTCTTGAAGTCTGAATTTTTAGAGTTCTTTCTGCCCCCGCGCTATTTTGAGAAACTAGAGTATAGCATACGCGCTCGAAAGCAACGTTATCAGGAATCATACAAAGAGTATCTAGTGGACCTTCGATTAATGATGAAAAGAGCTCATTACTCGAAGTTACAGGAACTCGAAAGGATCTACATTTTCTATTACCATAGTACAAGGTGTATACCCGACGAAATGAGTTCCAAACGTTACTAGACAAACGTAATTAGACTTAACCAAGTTGGTGGTAAATTTTTAGACTATCGCATTCTTGGAAAAGGAGCAACGCCATTCATAAACCCCCAGCCAAAACGGGACTGCTATATGTCAACGCTCCAAAGCACCCGTGGATACCGGCACAGATTGCCGCAAATATGCGGGGCACAGACCATACGTATGACCTTGTTAGCAATGCCATCGGAACATAGGAACTTCCATACGTTGTGGAGGTTATCTGTAACATTTGCCCCCCTTTGAATAAGCCCAACGTTCCCCTCCGTCCTAAAGAGGGAGGCTCTTCGCGCTGATGCTCGGCGTAATTTATCTAAACATTGTATCTTAGTTTTAATCACAGCACCTTTGTGAATCGCACTCATAGGGCCTCGTTAGGTACACCCAGAATACAGGGTAGTTTTAACACACCTTATATTTCACAGTGCGGCACATCCAGGAAAAGGCGACGGCGATCGCGAAGCAGATATAGCCCACATCGTCGAGGAGATGATCGCCGTGTGAGAAAAAGAGCATGGCCCTGTCATGCCAGCCATATCCGCTCCAACCCAAGACGTCGACCCACCCGAAGAGCCGGTCCGGCTTTGCCGGATGGAAGTGGCTATGACCGACACCGTGGACGAGCGACCCTAGGGAGGCAATGCTCAACAGACTGGGGGAAAAAACACCCGACGGGACCCAGCTAACCTCGGGGATGACCAGGCACAGAAAACCGTCGCCCTCGGGAGGACCGAACAGTGTCAACTGCTCCGGTGGGGGGAAGCCAGCCCGGAAGAGACGATCGTCTCGGCCGCAGCCGCATTTTTTAATGGGACTCCCGTACCCGAGTACCCAGCGGATATGGCACTAAATCTATATAGAGAAGGTATGGTCACGCCTACATTCCCTCAACTTGAACTTGATCGTCTGGCCAGCGAGTATTCCGCGAAAAAATGTTCGTCGTACGCTACTCCCGGTCAGACCCCGCGGAGGAATCATCTACTCCTTATGTGGGCGGGTGACCGGCTGTTCCGTGTCCAGATTAAGCCGCTCGGGCGAATCACGGTCCATTTCGTTCGCGCAAAGTAAAGACACCGTGTGAAAAATCACATTACTCGTTAAGCGAAACTACGCCCATGTAGGGTCTCTTGAAACGTGGATTGATATATCCCATAACTTTTCTTTACGCTCCTTAGTTTATCCTGATCCATTTAGGGATATTCTCTACACTTCAGCACCCTTTTGCTATTTCCTTGAGATGGCTTTCGATTGCTTTGTTGCTTTTTGACCAAACCCCCTAGCTGGTACTATGACGCAGGATTTTTCATAGCAATTGGTAATCATCAGAATATATAGATTCTGCTATTTCGGCAGTAGGACATATCCTCGTGCCTGCCAATGACTTTGGATAGTCCTGGAGCCGCTTGGCTTTTCTCAACTATGTGCTGGCTTGGGTACGGTGTTTATCGTCCTATTCTGACTTGATGTTGTCTAGTAAACTTGACTTGATTTCTCTTGATCCTTTTCTCAGGATTTGTATTCACTTGGTAAGTTTTTAAGGTTACTCCTAAGGCCTTAAGAAACTAGTTGCTTGATCACGGCTTGATGACTCAATACCTTCTCTCGATTTGTGCGGCCTTTATATAGGCCGATCCCCTGGCCTCAGGAACTTGATGGTGTAGCACCGCTACACAGCTGGTACTTTTCCATCGGCCCTCTGCTTTCACCCACGCATCTACATGTTGCTATGCGTGGTGAAAGTCCCGTACATCCTTGGCGCAGATGTGTCTACTTTCTTTGGGTGCTGTGCGCCCATTTTCTCCTTGTCATTGTCTCTCTCACTTGCCTGCATAGCGCCTTGGTTGCCATGCCGGCTTCCGTCGCCTTTTATCCATCGCATAGTGACCTCACCATGACTCACCCCTTCTTCTTCGGCTTGTATATTCCCCCTCACAGGCCAATAAGCCGTTGTCGTTTTCGCATTTATTCTTTCCCCCTACTCACCGATTTACAAGCATAGCCCTGACTTGATTTTGTTTCGGTACCATATGCCCCCCGCACCCATCTCGCAAGCTTGCTTTGATCTCATTTGTTCGTCGGGTTTCGGTTTCTCACTATCTAGTTGCTATTGGTTTTCGCATGCGGAGCGCAGGCAGAGACCAATTTCATTGGCCACCGGTACCCTCTATTGCGGTTATACACGCATAGCGTACGTGTAGCGTGTGTGTATGCTCTCCCATGTATTGCTCCAAAAGCCACACGCACGATAGCCTAGTGCCTTATTGTTTCTCTCACTCTGTGCTCTAGCATTTTATCATTAGGCCAATGCCCTCTTTCGGTTCATGATTATGCCCTCCAGCCTCGCTTCATTCGCGCTTTGGAAGCCGAGGTTACGTGTGTTTTTCTCGGCCATAATTAAGTTTGATCGTAAATCATTTGTCTGGGTTTGGTTCGATCGACTAGCGCTAGGCTTTGGTCGTATGTCGTATCCTTTAATCATAAATCCGACGGTTTGCGTCTCGGCTGTGTCTTGCATCCGGCATATCGTAGTGAGCTGGTGTATGTTCATTGTTTATAGCTTGTTTTGTTGTGTGGTACATTATTTTTACATATAATGTTCCTCATACAAGGATTACACCAGGTGAGACCATTACTCAGAAATCCCTTTAGCTTGAGTGCGTTAGGGACCCTTTAGTCCCATGAATAACCAATGTTTAGAAATTAAATAAGTATAAATAAAATCTGATGTATTACTCTTATTTACTCGCTTTGCATTTTCATTCTTTTACAAAATCTACGCCATACCCTATCCTCTACCCCTTTCCCCAGTCTCCTAACATTCTGGAGTGTAGCCGAAGGATCAGTGGACTTCGGCGGGATGAGTTATTCTCCTGCAGGCGAAGTCAGTCGCTGATCTCTAGGCTCAGTCACCCAAGGTGAAGAGATCCCGTAATGCCACTAACGCTTCTCCTCTTCTCCCTTTCCTCTCCCTTTCCCAGTCCAAGAGGCAACGTATCTTGGCCAAGCGGGCTTCGCTTGGCAGATAAGATCAGTCGTTGCAGGTCTTCTTGGATTGTCCTCATACCCTTTCCCTTCCCCCTTTCCACCCTTTAGGTAGCCTCCATTTATCGCGTAATATTCTTAGGGTGGCCAGAATCAAATAAATTTTCTGTAGATGGGACTTTGGAGACCGAGAATTAAACCCCAGCCAGAGCTTCCTTACAATCTCGATGACGGTTGTACGAGAGTAGACAATCACGAGGATCACCTCACACAACTGTAGGTCGTGTTTGAACGATTGCTGGTTTTAAACTTAGACCAATAAAGTGCAGCATTTTTTAGAAACAAGTTAGTTACCTAGTCCATATCCGAGAAACTCTGACGCTTTGAATGGGAAACTCACTACAGTCACTCCTTTTGACACCTTGAAGCAGTGTTTAACGACAGGCCCTGTTTTAGCCTTCCTTAATGACACCGATCAATTTATTCTAGACACAGACGCCTCGAATTCGGGCGGGAGTGGCGCTCCATCAACTACAGGTTGGACAAGAACGAGTAATCGTCGTAGTCAGTGCCACTAAACCGTTGGATAGAACGTCTGCAACAGTACGACATGCGGATTCAGCATCGAAGTGGTGCACAACATGGTAACGCTGACAGCATCTCTCGCCGACTTTGTAGCGACTGTCCTACATGCGAAAGAGTCGAACGGAAAAATGGAGTGGCCGTGTTGTTTACCCAAATGCTGTTACCCGACCTTCGTAAGAAGCAAGAGACCGACGAGGCCCTCGGTAAGGTGCGCGATTGGATGAACAAGTCCAAACAACCGCCTAAAACTACATTGTGGGGCGAGAGCCTGGTTATTAGAGCCTTGTGGCATCTCTACGACCGATTAGTCTTTGATGAAATACGAGAGGAGAACATACCGATAGCCCTAATGCCCCGCTCACTGGTAGATGCTGCTATTCGAGGCATAGATAGAGATAGTATATGAGATTTGGACATAAATTTGGTTCTCTTGGAATCTGAGTGAAATTAATTTTTGTTTTCCCGCTGTTAAATAACATGACATAGCCAAGTTGCGACGTTATATAACATAGAAAAATAAGATTTCGGAAAGTGTGAAATTGAGAAAATAAAAATTATAAAATTGTAATTAAACTTATTGTGATTTTATTTAAAACTATGCATACATAGATAAATTCAAATAAAAAAATGGAAATGTATGTATTATAAAAAAAGAGAAAGCTCAATTTAGAACAGTCAAACGGTGAGAAATATTCTGTGTTGGAAAAAAAATACAAGCACTTCTTGCTAAAGAAATGGTGGAATCGGCCCCCGAGCCGATCAACGCACGAATATGATGCTCCACACCACGATGGTGAAGAGTGACAATCGCAGTGCCTAAGAGCCCTCTGCCTGCGGTATATGCAAAATAGCTTTGTGCATTTGTAAGCTGGCCGCTTGCGGACGAGCGTTCGGTGGCGCTGAATGGTGGGAATTGCGCAACGGAAGATGAGGACAAGGCCACGTCGCTAAGATGTAACAAAGTGTGATGACACTCCTTGCACGTATGCGCACTTGAGCAGTCTTTCGCTTGATGACTCCTGGCGAAACAGTTCAAACAGAGGCCCTGCTGTCTAATAGTTTCCAAACGCTTCTGGACGGACATGTCGGGGAAACTTGGGCAAAGTCGAATTGGCTGATTTTCCCGATGGCAAAGCTTGCAAGTTGACGGTTTGACCTTCATCGTCGCGGAATATTTGCGGGGGCGATGGCTTGGACACTTGGGGTCGACTTGTGTTCTTCGGTGGCATACAGGACACGATACCGATAGGTGAGGAATTGGTTTAAATCGTACCAAGTGGAGACGACAGTTTCCCACAGGAGGCTTGTGGCCTTGGGCAATTTACAAGTACATATGGCGATGAGTAGGAAATCCCAATTCTCTGTGGTAACACCCGAACGCTCAGGAGCGGTTAGACATCCTTCAAATGCCTTCTGCAGCTCTCTCAAGGCTTTGCCCGACTTTTGTATCACCGCGAGAATCAAATGGAGTTATCTGGCCTGAGTCATGACAAGCAGACGGATATTTTCGTACCGTGCAGTGAGGTTCTCCCATGCGGCTTGGAAACCCTCATTCATCGGGGGGGACTCAGACACGATGGTTCTCGCTTTCCCATGTGTCTTGGCGTTCAAGTGGTGGAGCTTTTCCACTTGTGACAAATATGGATTGGCGATATAAAATGGCAGCGAACAAGTCGCGGAAAGTAGGACATGTCAGAACGTTTCGACCTCACACGTAGGAATTCTATGGCCCGAATCCCCCAACGGAGCTGTTGGCTGACGCATAAGACTCGCAGTCCGTGCCGAGAGCTGTTCGATGTGTTCTCCGGCTTATGTTCGGTAGACTTTCCTCGTCTTTTTGGGCCATCAAGGCCTAGTGACAACGGGAGTATTCCGTCTCAACGGTTGATTAAAGGGATTTGATCTGCTCCAATTGCATTTTAAAGGAAAATGAGGGCACCTTAGAAGTTAGAGCTTCACTTTCATGAGCTTCAAACAGAGTTAATGTGCCGCACGCCAGAACGAAACCTATCTGGTGACGGGAAAGTCAGAACAGGGCGTTACAATAACGTGCTGAATCTGAGACTGGGTCGAGAGCTTGGACCAACCCGTGCTTTCACCTCGAGCCTTTAACCGAGAACTTGCTTACCGTAGGAAGCCTGGACGAGGACGGACGAGACTTTGGGGATTCGCTGAGGCTGCAAGCAGACGTGTTCTTGCACGGAATGTCGGTACACTTCGAATTCACCGTAGTCTTTGGAGGCCAAACTTTCCCCCGGAGTTACCGAGGATAGATTGTCTGACTTCGGCGCCATATGGGATGGCGACGTGGACATACTCAGTGGACGACTTCACCGATGATGTCCGACTCTGCGCGACCTTTGGTTTGGAAAACAAAAAATGAGAAGTGGACTGTATAAGCACGAGAGAATTATCTCACTCGCGGCTCAGAAAAGGAGCCCTTTAATGACGCTACTTATATGCGGAACAATATACGAACGCACGAATACGGATCGAAACATCTTAGTAGCAAAACGGATTGACTACAAAAAAAATAAATGGATTTGTACGTATCGATTGAAGTACGTTTAAAAAACAAAGAACGGATATAATATATATATATGAGTTAAATAGATGGAAGATGAAAGTAGAATTTTATAAATATTGGTGGAAATATACATATAGGAAAAAATGGATATAAATGTAGAGGAGCGTGACTTGGTTTTATGAAGGGAATTGTCATCTCCTCCTTGAGATTTTTCGCTTGTAATACCTCTTCCCGAACCATTTGGTGTGTGTCCGCTCCTCCAGCTTGCATCGGTGGAATTCTTGATAAGTACAACATTTCTTTATTCACATTTACTTCACCTCCTACATACCAAGAAAAGTGTGTGGTTTTCCGCTCACCAATAGCGACACACTTTTATATAGTTGTATGTACAAACCTGACCTGTTCCAAAGGTTATATGGTTTTTCCACTTTTTTCACTTTTTCTTCACATTTATTTTTCCATCAACTTACAAATGTACATGTAACCATACATATGCAATACTTGTCACACCCACATGTACATATATTTTCCACAGCTGTTTGCCAAGTCCGCATAAAAGATCAAAAGACAAGAGAAAAAAATAATACAAAAAAAATAAAAGTGTTCACCGCGATTTCTTGTGTGTTAATACCATTTCAATGGTCCAATTGTCCAATTAATTGCCTCATGCGCGTGTTCCGCAAACCGATGCACATACATACATACATGCATACATCGTCATCTGCTGATGTATGCACATACATATGTGTATGTATATAATCCCTTTTGGTGTCGCACATTTATTTAAAAAAAAGAAAGAGAAAGGAGATAGGAACCCAACAAGGGCATTGAATTTCCTATCATCCAATATGGTTAGCTAAATAACAAATTTATTACGTTTTTGGAACAACGCGCGTGCATACATACATATATAGCTACTATGTGACGTCATAGGAGATACTACGCGGTACTGTCTGTATATCTTTTTTGCTCCGTCATAAATTTCATCAACTGGTGTCCGGTACACCCATAAAAGTCGAAAAAGGAGTCAGATTGATCCCTAGGGAGGCTGCTTACATACCACGTCGTTGGAGCCCCGGTGCAGCCCTCAATAGTCGGCCCAGTAGTGGCTGGGGCGAACGGTGACGGCTACTTGCCTCTCTTTCCTCTTTTCCCGCCTCTCATCGCCAAATATTTCCTGGTGTGGGTGAGAGTTTTTTTTATCCGAATTATTCCAGAATTGCGCGTCTTGTTGTTGCACCAACTTCTCCGCCAAAATTGCAGCAGCCCCTACCTATAACTCGTCAGGCTGCGCTTCTGGGCATACTTGGCGGCAAATTTAAATTTGGATTTAAAAATTTTAAATCTGTATTCAAACTTGGATTTGTTTCAATCCGGTCCCCATTGATAACTTCGCTGCATCTTTGGAGCATGAATCGCGCAGGGGTGCAGATTCTCTATGCACTGCTTTACCCGAAGAGACGATTTTTGGTACACCACCAGGGGACAGGGACAACACCTGCATGCAGCGTTCCTCCAACGGCTGCAGAGGCTGGGCTTATGCCAGACACTCCTGGACAACACCTTTAATCAAGCCACGTGAAAATGGGCACTAAACAAGCCATTGTTCGAATGAAGGAGCTGCAGGAACTGCAATGCCTCAGAGTGCTTGCGGGTGAGTTTCGCAAAACTCCGCATAGCAGCGACAAAAGCACGCAAATTACGCCATCAAAATCGGTCTCTAAGCCAACTAGGCCTATAATGGCGAGTGATCGTGACTCCGCCAAGCGCCGTAGAGAAGACATTATACCTAGTCGAAATACTCCCCCAAAAAAATACCGAGGAGCTACAATTCCCAGGGAACAAATAATGCGAGAACAAACATCAACCCCGCTGCATGCAGAAAATGAGCGCGATCCATCCCAGGAATGGCAACAAGTCACGTACAGACGAGCCAACAAAAAACCGGCAGTGATAAGGGACTTCCCTGGGAATCGGCCAGATGCAATTTTGTTAGCAAATAAAGCCAACTTATCATATAGCGATATGTTAAAAATTGTAACGCTGAGTTAACATAAGAAAATGCGCTCGATCGGCGCTAATGTACGCAAGGCAAGACGTACAGCGAAAGGCGACCTTTTACTGGAGTTGAACAAGCCGATGGCTGAAAACCTCCAGAATCATATAAAAGATATTGAAGTAGCTCTCGGAACTCAGATTGAGGCCAAAGCCCTTTCAGACTACATCAAGCTCGATGTCGGAGACTTGGACGAGATGTTTGTCTAAGGACGGGCTAGCGGCTGAAAAACTCGAGCCAGTTTGGCGTCAAAATTACTACTTTGGCGATTCAAGGTCTACGACCAGCATATGCTGGTATACAGCGAGCGACCATCAGCGTCCAGCCCAAGATATCCTCATTGTGGGCAGAATCAAGATCAGGCTGAACAAAAGCCGCATTAGAATAGATAATACAACTGTTAGATGCTTCAGATGCCACGAATTCGGGCATGTTTCAGCAATATGCAACTGCCAAGAAGACAGAAGCGACTGGTGCCTGCGGTGCGGCGAAAAGCGGCATAAAGCCATTACAGCCAGGCTGTAAAAACGCAGCGAAGTGTTTCCTATGTACTGGAAATGGCATTAGGGAAACGGGTCATGTTGCCGGAAGCCAGCGATGTCCTTATGGACCTCGACGTTAGCAGACCGCCCTTGTAAAAATTGTTAATCATGCTTAAGTTCATGCAAATTAACTTAAATCACCGTGAACCAGCACATGACATGCTGAAGCAAACGAAGAGGGAGGAAAATATTGATGTAGTTATCCTAAGTGAGCTATATAGACTCCATAGAAGCAAAAACTCTCCCTGCAGCACGCAACAAAAAGCGTCGATTTTGCTAAAATTTAAATGTAAATGCTTTAAATGTCTTAAACACGGGCTTTTGCACATTTTGTAAGGGCTAAGATAGACCTGTTCTGGGTGTACAGCTACTACATGCCACCTAGTATCAATCACCAAGGATTCTGCGCAGGGCTGGATGAGCTGGTTACTGATGCAAGATGCCACAGTCCACTCATTAAAGAAGGTGATTTCAACGCGTGGTCCTTAGAGTGGGGCAGCGTTTCAAACAATGCTAGAGGTTGTGCCTTATGGGGAGGCTTTTGCCCTACTTTGATATTGCCCTGCTAAACAGCGGCAATCAAAATACTTTCAGCCGAGCGGGTGTAGGGTCGGTTATTGACCTCACTTTTGTGAGCAGCAAAATCTTCGGCGCTCTTCCCGGAAAATCGGCGAGTTCTACACGGCTAGCGACCATGAGGCGATACTTTTCGAGATCGGAAATTCAAATCAAATGTAAGATGAGCATCCGTTGGCATGTAAAAGCTACAAGGCGGATATACTGAATGTTCCATAATTTATTGCCGCTATCACTGAAGTTGACAACGGAGTCAGCACGGTATGGCATTTACGTGCAGAAGAACGATGCAGAGACATTTTGCCGTTGATGAATTCTCGAATGAGGAGATAAAGGCCGCGGATGGACTCCTCAACCCTAGAAAAGCTCCAGGGCCACACGGCATACCAAATCGCGCCGTAAAGCTGGCAACGACCCTGCATCCAGCAATATTTGCACAGGTTAAAGGGTGAGAAAGGGAAGAGAGGAACAAAAAAAAACATTAAGAACGCGTTTAACACGGCCGATTGGGGAACTATTCCTGACGCGCTGGAAATTTTTGGAGTCCCTGCCCACATTCATGCAATCACCTGGAGCTACTTCGGTAGGAGGCAGCTGCAGTATATATCCGATGCTGGAAGCGTGCTGCATTCCATATCTGGCGGGGTTCCCCAAGGATCCGTTCTGGGCCCCATGCTATGGAATATAATGTATGATGGCTTCCTGAGGCTGCCATTCCCTGATAGCTGTCAACTAATAGGCTATGTAGATGATGTCGCACTTGTCGTTGTGAAAACAGAGAAACAGCAAGCGGAGGCTGCAGCAAACATGGCCATCACAAAGATAGTATATTGTCTCGGCTCCGTGGGACTTAGACTTACAATTAGCAGAAAACCGTTGAGGGGATAGCTATCCGCTGTTTTGGCGTGTGGATAGACACTGACTAAGCTTTCGAGAGCACCTAGCGAACATCCAGGAGAAGGCATCTGATCAATGATTCTCTTAAACAATAGGGGAACAAAACAGGAGACGAGAAAGCTGCTGATGACAGTACAGCTCCATTGTTCTTTATGGGCCTCAGATCTAGAAATCGTCCTTTGTAGTAGATAGCTACAGCAGGGGCTTACGGTCAACCCACAGACTATGCGCACTCAGAGTCTGCTGCGTGTTTAGAACTGTATCAGACGACGCAGTATTAGTGTTAGCTGGGATGCTGCCAATTGACATCCAGGCGGATGACCCACCTGCTGATCCCACATATAGAGAAGTGGATAGGGAGAAAGCATTGGTCAGTAAATTTCTATCTAACCCAGATACTAAGCGGCCATAGGCTTTAGGAAATACGGTTAGGAAATATTTCCATCGTTTTGGGCATGAAGAATCGCCTATGTGTGCACATGTCATGTGTCATGTGTGTCAGCAGCCATAATAAAAATTGCATGAACGTCATAAATGCGGTCATGTTTTGATTAAGTGAGATCAATAGGGCCTCTGAACCACTTGGAGTTTGCTGGCCAGGTTCTGGTCCTCAGTTTGGGTTTGACGTTGTCGTTGACGGCTTGAGGCAGGTCAATACTTCGGTAGACGTTGCAGTTGTTGCTGTCAACGAGCTGACGGTGCTGGTCGGTGCAATTGGTGACCCAGTTATCGATATTGATTGAGAAGAACACTGCTCTCTCCACGGTAAATTGCTGTTGATTGCTGGGTGGCTTGCACTTTCGGTGTTATTGCTTACGGTAGCATTCAGTGGGGCTCGGCGACACCACCGAAAAGCACGCGTTGTTGCGTTGGACCGAGAGTCGACGCTCACGTTGTTGTTGTACAAGTAGTTCTTGTAGCTGTTGCTGGTGGCGATCGAGAGAGCTTGGGCCCAAATTGGTGGACATGGCTTTTCCAAAAAAAAGTGCCTCACTTTGTTGTTGCAACTTAGTATTTATTGCTATTAGAACAAACTAATAGCAATATGATTGTAAATAGGCGTCTCTGAGGCGACTGAGAGCCCTACACAATTTTTGCAAACGTCTTTTTTATTTTTTACACTAAATTTTGCAGCGTGCATTACAAAAACACGTCTGCACGCGGCGGCGGTTGTTTCCATTCTCGTGAAAAACGATTTATGGCAGTATGTGAACGGCTCCAAAGTGTGCCCAGACGGGGCAGCGGATAGAGCGGCATGGCAAACACAATATAAAAAAGCTCGAGCAGACATTTTGCTGTCCATCAGTACAGCAGAATTGGGTCTGGTTGAAAGCTGTGGATCAGCAAGAGATTATTGGTTGAAATTGGAGGAAACATTTTAATCCAAGGGGCCTGTGCGAAAGGCCATTTTACTCAAAAGAGTGGCGCTATCCCATATGTATGATGGTAGTGATGCGCATCATCATATAAATGACTTCTTCGACGCGGTTAAAAAATTAAAAGAAATAGGGGGAAACTATAGGCGACGACTTACTCGCCATTCTCTTATTGTTTAGTTTACCGGATACCTATGAGACTTTCCGATGCGCAATAGAAACACGTGACGACTTGCCCAGCCCTGATATTTTGCGTGTGAAGATATTGGAAGAGTCAGCAGTCAGCAGTCAACCGTCACAAAGGCAACGACAGAGAGGGAAGCACGAAAAGAGACTGATGAAAATGTTTTGTGTGTGACAAGATCAGAAATTTGCTCGCAACTGTTCACTCGCAACAAGGAAAGAGAGTATTTATTGCTATTAGAAGAAACTAGTAGCAATATGATTGTAAATAGGCGACTCTGAGGCGGTCTTTTTTATTTTTTACACTAAATTTTACGGAGTGCGTTAAAAAACACGTCTGCACGCGGCGGCGGTTGAATTTTACTATGACCTGACCTGAAGACAGATTTGTTTCTAAACATGTTGCTAAAGAAAAGATGCTTGTCATCCTGCAAAGTCAACATTCCCAGCAACATTCGAGGTGTCAGTCTGTAGCCGCTGCAAAGGTAATTGCCAGGGCTACAATTGTCTGTAAACTAACTAGAAGGCTTTGACTTATTAGTCACTTAATCGACACGGCCATCCTGACCTTTACACGTCCTCGTGTAATATGTTAATTTTTAATTTCAAACTTTCCAAACTTAATTCATCGTCTATCTTACGGAATTCGATCGTCTCTCCTAGACGGATAACCATCGTCTCTCCTAGACGGATAACCAACCATCGTCTTTCCTAGACGGACAACCATCGTCTCTCCTAGACGGATAACCATTCTGACATTCACTCGTCCTCGATAAAATATTCAGCTTCTTTCATACAAACCATTTCAAACAAACTTTTTACATTTATTTTTACTATAAACAGTTTTTGCAATTTAGAAAACTTAAATAATAATTTTTTTAACATATTAATTTTACATTTCTTCTGACCAAAATGTCAAACAATTCATAATTTCAGCCGTCGTCTCACTTAATCATTACTATCTTACACGGCCATCCTGACCTTTACCAGGATCCTCGTGTAACCCAGACCGTCAATGAACTAATATTACCGAAGTGTTATTGAAATAGCCATTAATCACATCAAGCTTCTTATTCAGACTTAAATTAAACATCAATTCTTTCTGAATTTACACAGTATTTTAGATCATCCTAAATCAACCCATTTATGTCATTTCAAATTTTGTTTCTGTACTTATAATTTATAATTTTATAAATCATTTACATTATTCACCTAATAATATTTACATTATTTATCTTTTTAACTTATCTTGACCAGATACCATCGCTGCGTGGCTCGATAATCGTATATCTCAATACACACTTCACATTTCTTATTCTTCAAACATTCATACTGTCTATTTCAACAGTCTTTTTCAACGGTTCCTCTTGTTTTAATACTGTCTTTTTCAACAGTTTCTTTTTCTTTTTTACTGTCTCTTTCAACAGTTTCGCTTATTTCAATACCGTCTCTTTCAATAGTTTCTTTTTCATTTACTTAATCAGTTCCATATTAAGGATTCGAAATTCGACTGCAGTAATTCTCATTATGATTGATCAAGAGCGCCACACGCCATGTTCCAACTTTCGTTTTTTACTTATGCTTGCTCATGACGCAGTTAGCTCTAATCTCAAATCATAGATCAAATATTACCATGCAACACAATATATTCGCCATGTTGTTTCCATTGATTCTTCATACCTCCCTATTCACAAAATTTCCATATCGAAGGTTATTGCAACACCACCTTAACTTACCAAACAACATATCCTCTCACCTCTCTTATCCTTTTTCTAATCCTCATGGCAATACTTTCTCTTAATATGCAATGACTTCAAAATGTACCTATCACCTTCTACTCTAAACTTTGTCGATATTTCGCACGGCGAAATCAAGCTCAAAGGATGTCTCCTTTTTTTTATTGGTAAGGACTTGCTTTGGTGACACTAACTGTGTAATTCAAATTAAGTTGTACCTCGCCAAGAGCATCCTACCACTACCGGGGCCCGATTCGACCGCGGACAAAAGAGTCTTAAAGGTAACCATTTGCATTTTCTATTTCTGCTCTTTTCGTGTACGTGCACCATGCGCTTCTTTTCTCTATGTTCTATCGTAAAGACAAAATATTGTTAATACAGCTACAAACGGTGTACTATTGGCTTTGGATCCATGTTTGTTCTTGATGCTTTCAGGGAGTTATAATCCGTATACATAACGACTTCACGGCCAATCCAATAATGTCAAAAATGCTTACCTGACCCAGTTATCAATTAGGTCGAACAATATTACAACTTAGCAATCAATTTATAGGTTTTCGTACAATTACATTTTCATTTGGACTCAATCTATATGGACTCCTTTGCACCGTTTTGTTAGCGTCAATCAAGCTAATGGTCATTATCCCTCAGTTATGTCTAGTGCAAGGGATTTTCATCGACAAATGCTTTTGAATATTTGTAAAGCATTTTAATCACATTCTCTCTATCTTTATATTTGTAATTCAGTATTAACATTAAATGAAACAGTAGATGGCTCAAACACTACACAAGAATTTAACTGTTTGGGTTAATCAAACTTTTACATAATTTTTGATGTGCACTGTATATGTCAGCGTCGCCAATATCCCGTATTATAATAACGTTGTTGCACAGTTTGCCATCAAATTTAACGGCAACGCTGCTTCGGATAAGAGAGCACTCATCTCTGGAGTCGAAACAAATTGGAATAGTCTCACCACGGTGTATCATAACTCCCAATGGCTCATTGTCAGACACAAAGCACTAATTAATCTTCTTTTCGGGAACTCCTCCAGGTTTCGGTTCTGCATGTCCCACATACCACGCAACTGGTCCTCAGAGAGTACAGGAGTCGGCACTTGTCAGAAAAATTTTTGGCAAGGTGACAGGTATCTGCTGCTGTTCACGTGTTGACGCTTGTACAGTTTTTACAAGCTCTACTAGGTTTTGATTTTGCATCTGTAGGACCATGCGCCATTGTTGCTCTGAGAATGCAGGACGTAATGCCGATCAAGACTTTTATTCACTTCACTCTTGTTTTTCTTTATAATATTCACTTTAGACTTTTAACTTCACTTTTACTTTTTCACTGTAAGGCTAGTTTTTTTCGAGCTCTCTAGCCCGAGGCGCGCCTTTTATGTAGGACCTGACCTGAAGACAGATTTGTTTCTAAACATGTTGCTAAAGCAAAGATGCTTGTCATCCTGCAAAGTCAACATTCCCAGCAACATTCGAGGTGTCAGTCTGTAGCCGCTGCAAACGTAATTGTCAGGGCTACAATTGCCTGTAAACTAACTATTAGTCTTTGACTTATTAGTCACTTAATCGACATATATATAGAATTTTTCCCAGCTATTATTTTGCCCATATATATATATATATATTCGTCAATATTTATAAATAAATATATACATAATTTTTTTCGGCTATTTATTTTGATCACATACATATATTTTTTCATCCAGTCATTATTGTGCCCATATATATATATTTATCCGACCATATTTATAAATTATATATATATATATAATATTTTTCGACCATTAGTTGCCCATACATACATATTTCCAGCAATGTTTATATAAAAATTTATATTTGTCTCACTATATAAGCAATCCATTTTGCCTACGTGTATATTGCAATCCGCATTCGTGCGTTCGTATATTGTTCCGCATATACCTTCACTAAAAGGGCTCCTTTTCGCAGCCACCTGCAAGATAATTCCTGTGGTTCACAGTGAGAGCATTCTCTCGTATTCATACAGTTCACTTCTCTTTTTTTGTAGCTTTTCCAAAACAAAAGGTCCCCCTAACATTGATTCGGATCTCCCAGCGTCGAGAATACGTCGCGGAGATACGGGTCCTGGGTGAAGATCGACCCCTTCCAACATCCAGCACGATACTCAATTTAAACCCTTTCCTCGACCAGCATGGGATACTCCGTGCCTGCGGACGACTCCGGGCCGCTGAGTCCCTCCGGTACGCCGAACGTCACCCGATTCTTCTCCCCTACAATTCGCACTTCACGCGCCTGCATGGCGCATGGCGGCAATCAACTGATGGTGCGGTATCTGCGCACCAAGTTCTGGATCCCACGGATCAAGAACCTAGTGAAGTCCCACATCAAGGGGTGTAAAGTCTGCATCGTGCATCGTCGACGACTGCAGACTCATATGATGGGTGATCTCCCTCGAGAGCGCATCACGTACTCCAGGCCCTTCACCCACACGGGCATTGATTTCGCAGGGCTGTTTGAGATCAAGAACTACACCGGGCGCGCGTGCCTCATAACGAAGGGTTATGTCTGCGTCTTTGTGTGTTTCAGCACGAAGGCGATCCACCTCGAGGCGACCTCCGACCTCACTACGGAACGATTTCTAGCAGCCTTCTCCCGGTTTGTCGCACGAAGACAATGCCCACAGCGCATCTACTCCGACAATGGCAAAACCTTCGTAGGGGCCTCAAATCCAACCTTCAACCTGCCAGTTTTTGACCGACTTTACCATTGTGTTCTCTTACCTTAATAAACCCCCGTGCAGTTGGTCCACCTTGGTGGCCAATCACGCATCTAGCATCTCTAAAAGCACTAGTGGCCAAAGCTGGCCTTATGTGAGTTCCGACAACCCCGCTGATCTGGCAAGCCGTGGAGTCTCCGTAGCCTCTGGTGGCATGAGACGGACTGGCTCCGGCGGGATCCCGAGTACTAGCCAATTCTTAATAATTAACTTCCAGACACCCAGCTGGAGCAACGAGCCCAGTGCAGCACCACCGCGACCACCCTACTCGATGACGTTAGCGAACGTTTTTCGGACTATGGTAGGGCATTACGAGTCACCGCGTACATCCTACACTTCGCCACCAAAAGGATTTCGACGCCTTCCACGGTCCACCTCACAATGACGAATTGCTCTCCACCGAGCGCGCCTTGCGTCCAGCGTCGAGAATACGCCGCGGAGATACAGGGGAAGCGCGACCCTTCCACTATCCAGCACTCTACTCAATTTTAACCCATTTCTCGACCATGTCATACTCCGCTCCTGGTGACGACTCAGAGACGCTGAATCCCTCCGGTATGACAAACGTCACCCTATTCTCCTCCCTTATAGTACCCATTTTACGCGCCTACTGTCCAATTCGCCCATTGCATCTCGCTGCATGGCGGAAATCAACTACAGGTG
>JAECWI010000483.1:0-17869 GCA_018150345.1 Drosophila equinoxialis
TGAAATAATTCATATCCATAATATAATGGAATGAATTATCAAAGGAATTATCAAACATTAAAGCAGAATTCGACAAATCGCATAAGTCACTAACACAAAATAGACCGATACAGAAAACCACAGTTAGAAAACACGTGGAAATATTAGTTAAATGCTTCAATGAAGACCGGATACTAATATATGAACACAAAGATAAACTTACTCAAGATCATTGGTCTCACGTATCAAAGTTTTTGATCAGACTAAGATCCAATTTGACAACTGTCAGAGAAAAGTTCGACCTCGATATATCAATACCTAATATTCTCAATACCCCAGTAACAGTTGAAAGTGGTGAAGAACCAGAATCAAAAGAAGTTATTAATATCGACCAAAAGGATTCGGAAGAAGAAAAAATAGATAATCTCACTATCCCCGCTATATGAATGTCTGGTTTGGACGATTCTACAGATTCAGACACTAGCTCGAGTGTAGTTGAAGAAAAATTGATTACAATGGCACAGTCAAATACTGACTTTATCAACACTGCATCAGGTTTTCTTAATGCATTGAAAATTATAGAAACAATAAAAGGCGAACACGAACAATTAGCTATTTCAATAATAAAAACAAAGCTAAAAGGTGTCGCCAGAAACCTAGTCGGAAATGAGACAACTATATTATCTCTGGACTAAGAAGCAATGTCAAAGGCGAAACTGTAGAAGTATTATCAGCTGAGCTGATGAATCTACAGCAACGCAACAAAACTGCTAACCAATATACTTCAGAGGTTGAGCAGATCACAAAAACTCTAGAAAGTGCGTACATAACGGACGGACTACCCATTGCGTTAGCCGGAAGTTCTTCTACACAGCTTGCACTTAAGGCAATGACGAAGAATTGCGCAATTGATAAGGTAAATCTTATCACGCAGGCTGGCACCTTCAACATCATGAATGATGAAATATCCAAATTCGTAAACAATTGCACGGAAGCAACTGGACAACCAAATGCTGTCCTTTATTATAGAAATTATACTCAGCGTGGTGGAAACCGCGGACGTGGAAATTTCAGAGGTAACTATCGTGGTCGTAATAATAATTACAATAACTACAATGGTACAAACTATAATAATAATGGAAGATGTCAATACAGAGGAAATAGTCCAAAATGCATCGGGTAACTCTCAAGACCCTTTAAGTACCCAACAGTATAAAATGTAATGGTTCATGCAATTAATCTCAGTCAGAATATATGTGGGAAATGGAATTGAGAGAGAGCAATCCGAAGTGATAGAAGAGAGGAGACAAACGCGTAGTGGCCGAACATTCTAGTAGTTGAGAGAGAGCAGGGCATACGATCATTATATAAGTTGAGAGAGAGCTTGTTAAAGAGGCCGCGGGTCATTCGCAAAGAGACTGTCAACTGAGTCGCACGTCAAGGTCCATAAGTAGTCCAGTGTTATTTTTATAAGTATGTTTAAATCTTAACAATATATTGAACTCGATTGTCATCAAACAATTCAAATATTAATAAATAAATAAATATAGTAACGATCATTAAATCACCACTACATTTTTGGCGGCTCGCCCGGAATATTGTTTAAAGAAATTAACATACATATAACACCGCGTGAGTGAAAGAGACAACAAATAAAGTTCTACGAAGTGACAAAGCAAAAACCGTTTGTGTCGGCATCATTGTGTAAGAGCAAGCGAGATAGGCTGTGCTAGATTTGTTGCGTAAAATCGTTGATGCCCAAATACGTTACGAAGCAGACACTACATGCACGAGCACGTTTGGTAACGGACGGCGATCAGTGAATCTTTCTAGAACAGTCTAGAAACATTTGGACAGAGCGAATCGAGGCAAAACGTCAGCAGAGGCAGAGGCAACCCGTTGGCAGAGGCGAAGCTGGACGTAGCGTGAGGTTAAACGTCAGCAGAGGCAGAGGCAATCCGTTGGCAGAGGCAAAGCTGGACGTAGCGTGAGGCAAAACGTCAGCAGAGGCAGAGGCAACCCGTTGGCAGAGGCGAAGCTGGACGTAGCGTGAGGTTAAACGTCAGCAGAGGCAGAGGCAACCCGTTGGCAGAGGCGAAGCTGGACGTAGCGTGAGGTTAAACGTAAGCAGAGGCAGGTGCAACCCGTTGGCAGAGGCGAGGCTGGACGTAGCGTGAGGCAAAACGTCAGCAGAGGCAGAGGCAACCCGTTGGCAGAGGCAAAGCTGGACGTAGCGTGAGGTGAAACGTAAGCAGAGGCAGAGGCAAAGCTGGACGCGGCAAGAGACAAAACGTTAGAAGAGGCCAGACAATCCGCTGGCAGAATTTAAACGAAGACTTCGTGGGACAGGAGCGGAGTTGGGTAAATTTTTGGGGACTATATGTAGATAGTTCTAACCTTTATTGAATTTATTAAAACTAACCTTAGCAATAATTATTGGTATCGAACAAAAGAAAATATTGTAATATGGAGCTTGACGAGGTTATGGCATTGCGAGTCGCAGATTTGCGAAACAAGTTGGCCGAATTGAACCTTAGCACAGTGGGAAGAAAACGTGAATTACAGAATAGACTTCTTACTCATTACAATATTCAAGACCAGGATAGCGAAGATGAAGTTGAATCAGTAGTTACAGCTACAGGCGAACTGCCTACAACTAATTTTGGTCGATCTTGGTACACCTTAAAAGATGTTGAGGGCAGTGTATCCTATTTTTCCACCTCAGGTAGTCCCGATATTGATTTGTGGGTGCAAGAGATAGAAGAGTGTGCTATTACAGTACAATGGGACAAGCTACAGACCTTTATATAAGCCAAACAGTTGTTAGCTGCGGCAGCTAAATCATTTATTCGGAGTCAACATGGTATACACAATTGGGAGATATTAAAAACAGCATTGCGCAAGGAATTTGGTTCGAAACGATCAGCAGCTGAGATTCATAGAATATTATCGCAACGTTCTCAGAAAAGAGAGGAGACTTTACATGAATAATTGTATGCCTTAATGGAAATTGCCAAACCAGTGAATTTGGACGATGAGAGCTTGATAGAATACTTTGTAAAGGGCATTCCAGACTCACAAGTAAATAAAGCTATTCTATTTCAAGCCAGGAATCTAGAGCAACTGAAATTTCAAATAGAAACGTATCAGAAAGTGCGTGCTTCACACAAGTCGTTAAACAAGTTTGAGGCTCAGTCAGGAAAAAAGATTAATCAGGGTACAATAATAGATACATCTAAAAATCGAAAGTGCTACGGATGCGGTGATACATCACATATCAGACGAGACTGTCCAAAGAACGATCAAAAGTGTTTTAAATGTGGTAAAGTAGGACATCGAATGGCCCAGTGCAAACCAGAAAATGCAATTAAATACGAGAGAAATACAAACGTGGTAGAAAATGAAGATGTAGTAATACAGCCGTCAAGCGAATTTACTCCGTCAGGGTTAGAACTTAAAGACGTCGTATATTCTAACGTTATATTTAAAGGACTTGAAGATACTGGCGCTGGTTTATGTCTTATGCGAAGGAAAATTTATTTTATGATTGGATCGAAACCGTTATTAGGCGGAGCTAGACACTTAACAGGAATTGGCGACAGTAAGGTGTTGACTTTCGGTATTTTTAAAATACCAGTGAAAGTGGATGGTTTAGTTATGAACATAGAATTCCATGTAGTGCCAGATCAGGACATAAGTTTTGATGCTATACTAGGTCGAACGATATTGAACACTGTCAATATAAGTGTAACAGCAAATGGATCTAAGTTTGCTATTCGCAACGATATAGAAGTTTGTCACACTCATAGTATACCAAAGAGAGAAAACAATATGAGTCAGATACTCAGTGGGCGGGAGAGATTGGAAATATCTTCATCACAAATATTGAAGAGAGTGAGTCCGGACATAAATCTTTCGCATTTGAACCATTTGATAAAAGGGGAAGTAGAGAAATTAATTCGAAACTACCAACCAAAAAGTCTCGAAAAAGAATGGTCAGAAGCGTTTATGCTGTGACTACAGGAAACTAAATGAAAAGATACTTCGTGATAACTTTCCCATGGCTCATATGGACAGCGTTTTAGAAAAGTTGCAAGGTGCCAATATGTTTTCAACTTTGGACTTAACAAACGGATTTTTCCATGTACCGGTAGTAGAAAGCTCTCAGAAATACACTTGTTTTGTTACTCAGAGTGGACAATATGAACGAGTTACGAGATTTGATTAAAGCAAATGATTGTGTACTCTACATGGACGACATCATCATTCCAAGTGCAGGTATAGATGATGGTTTGGCCAAGCTAAAACGCGTACTAGACGTGTCAGCAAAAAACGGGTTACGAATTAATTGGAGTAAATGTCAGATGCTGCAACGAAAAGTTCTATTTTTAGGGTATGATGTAGAAAATGGTACCATAACGCCGAGCAAGGAAAAGATTAGAGCTGTTTCGAATTTTCCCATCCCAAGTAGCAAAAAGGGGTTACAAAGATTTTTGGGTCTAACTTCCTATTTTATAAAATTTATTGAGAGTTATGCAGTAATCGCGAAGCCGTTGTCCGATTTAATGCGTAAGGATTCGAAGTTTGAATTTAAAGATATACACAAACTCGTTTTCGAAGAACTAAGAGCTGCGTTGACTAAAGAACCCGTCCTTAAATTGTTTAACCCGAAATTGCAAACTGAAATACATGCGGATGGTTCAAAATACGGATTTGGATTATGTTATTGTACATCGATCAGGTACTCAAATGAGGCACGTCGATGCGTTGAGTCGTTTCGCATGTTTTATGCTTGTTGAGGACACTATTAAACATCGATTAAAAGAAGCTCAGTTGCAAGATGAGTGGACCAAGGCAGTAAGGACGCTAGTCGAAAAGGAATGTTATAAAGACTTCTATATAGATAACGAAATCCTCTTTAAAGACCCTAATTGTGAGTTGATTGTAGTACTTTCGGAAATGGAACATGAGATTATTAGACTTGCGCATACCCAGGGCCATTTTTCCGTCAAGAAAACGCAAGATTTGATCGAGAAATCATACTATATTCCCGAATTGAGAGATAAGGTTATTCGTGTGGTACATAGTTGTGTGGAGTGTATTGTTGTTAACGCAAAGGCTGGCAAAAGAGAGGGATATCTAACTTCAATAGAAAAGGGTGACAAACCACTTTGTTCTTACCATATTGATCACGTCGGACCAATGGAACTTACGAATAAACAAGTATAATTACTTGTTGGTTATAATAGATGGTTTTTCTAAGTACGTTTGGTTGTATCCCACCAGGAGCACAGGCGTAGATGAAGTGATACGGTGCTTAGAAGTTCAAGCGACAAATTTTGGGAACCCAGTACGATTGATATCTGATAGATGCGCGGCTTTTACTTCACACATCTTCAAAAAGTATTGCGAGGATAACGACATCGTGCATTTATTGATTACCACCGGAGTACCGCGAGGAAATGGGCAGGTTGAAAGGATTCACAAGATTGTTATTCCAATGTTAGCTAAAATGAGTTTAGATAATCCAGTTTCATGGTATAAACACGTAGGGAAAGTTCAGCAAATCATCAACGATACGGCACCTAGAAGTACTAAGATCGCTCCCTTTAAGATCCTAACTGGTATTGACATGCGTAGATCAGAGGATGTCGACCTTAAAGAACTACTCGATGATCTTCTAATCGAAGAACTAGAAGAACATAGGAAGAAAATACGAATGGAGGCAGTTGAAAATATAAAACAAATTCAAGAGGAGAACAAGAGGTCAGCTAATCTAAAGAGAAAAGAGGGAAAACGATTCAAAATAAATGATTTGGTTGCTATTAAGCGTACCCAATATGGCGTTGGTCTGAAACTTAAAGGAAAGTATTTAGGACCATATAAGGTAACGGCGATTAAAAATCATGGAAGATATGAAGTAGAGAAAGTCGGACAAGCGGAAGGGCCTAATAGGACATCAACTGTATCGGAATATATGAAATTGTGGGGACCGTCATTCGGGTCGAATGTACCGTCAGGAGGGCCGAATGTGGGAAATGGAATTGAGAGAGAGCAATCCGAAGTGATAGAAGAGAGGAGACAAACGCGTAGTGGCCGAACATTCTAGTAGTTGAGAGAGAGCAGGGCATACGATCATTATATAAGTTGAGAGAGAGCTTGTTAAAGAGGCCGCGGGTCATTCGCAAAGAGACTGTCAACTGAGTCGCACGTCAAGGTCCATAAGTAGTCCAGTGTTATTTTTATAAGTATGTTTAAATCTTAACAATATATTGAACTCGATTGTCATCAAACAATTCAAATATTAATAAATAAATAAATATAGTAACGATCATTAAATCACCACTACATATATTCGCCACTTTTGCTAACGTATCCACAGGAAAAGAACTCGTTTTTCTAGTAGACACAGGTGCAGACATTTCAATAGTTAAAGAAAATTCTGATGTCTATCATGACATAAACGTTAACTATATAATAGACATAAAAGGAATAAGTCAGGAGGTAACAAAATCAAAAGGTTTAACCTCTATTGAGATACAGACAACTAAATATATAATCAAACACGACTTTCATAAAGTGGATTTACATTTCGCTATTCCACGCGATGGCATGGCGATAGGAACCGATAACCTTAAATATGCAATTTATGTACCAATAACATACAGTTCTGGCAACAACTCAATACTTCTGCCAGCAAGATCCCAAGTTATTAGAAAAATTTAATTAAATTCCCAACAAGACAGTGTATTGATTTCAAACCAGGAAATTAAAAATGGTATTTACATAGCTAGTACAATAGCAACAACAAAAAATGCATTCATAAGACTACTTAATAATACAAATAGAGATCAAGTAGTCAATACAAAAAACTTGGCATATGAATCACTTTCGAACTACGAAGTAGTCAAAACTAATAATAAAACTAGAGAAAAGTCTGTATTATCTCAACTATCAAAGAACTTTCCTTTACAATTTAAGTCACAGCTCTCAAGCTTATGCACCAAATACAGCGATATATTCGGATTGGAAACAGAACCAATCACTACAAATAATTTCTACAAACAGAAACTGAGATTAAAGGATGATGAACCTGTATATATAAAAAACTATAGAAGCCCACACAGTCAGGTGAACGAGGTACAAAAGAAAGTCGGAAAATTGATCACCGACGGAACAGTCGAGCCTTCTGCATCTGAATATAATAGCCCATTATTACTTGTCCCCAAAAAATCATCTCCGACTTCAGATTCAAAAAAATGGCGATTGACTATCGTCAAATAAACAAAAAAATATTGTCCGATTAATTTCCACTCCCTAGAATTGATGACATTTTAGAACAACAACAGGGCGGGCAAAATATTTTTCGTGTCTTGACCTTAATCATTAGTAAGAACATAAAACTGACAAATACCAACTTTTTATGACAATAGCTATAAAATTAATGAAGTTATTGAGAAAGTCACTGTTCGTGACTTTGCCGTTTGTATGGGAGCTATATGATATAAACACCCGATCTTGATCGAATTTGGCACAATCATTAATAAGAACATAAAACTGACAAATACCAACTTTTATGATAATAGCTATAAAATTAATGAAGTTATTGAGAAAGTCACTGTTCGTGACTTTGCCGTTTGTATGGGAGCTATATGATATAGTCACCCGATCTTGATCGAATTTGGCACAATCATTAATAAGAACATAAAACTGACAAATACCAACTTTTATGACAATAGCTATAAAATTAATGAAGTTATTGAGAAAGTCACTGTTCGTGACTTTGCCGTTTGTATGGGAGCTATATGATATAGTCACCCGATCTTGATCAAATTTGGCACAATCATTAACAAGAACATAAAACTGACAAATACCAACTTTCATGACAATAGCTATAAAATTAATGAAGTTATTGAGAAAGTCACTGTTTCGTGACTTTGACGTTTGTATGGGAGCTATATGATATAGTGGTCCGATCCGGCTGAATCCGAGATATACAATGCCTGCAGTATATACAAGCCTACGTGCAAAATTTCAGCTCTGTAGCTCTTACGGTCTCGGAGGAGTTCGCGTTGATCCAGACGGACGGACGGACGGACGGACGGACATGGCTATTTGAACTCGTCTCGTCGTGCTGATCAAGAATATATATACTTTATATAGTCTGAGATGCTTCGTTCTATGCGTTGCACACTTCTGACCAAAATTAATATACCCTTTTTGCAAGGGTATAAAAATACTATAGCTATCTATTAACTAAATGGGATAGGATAGAAGTTTTAATCATATTAATAGAAAACTTTGAGCCGATTACAGGGAGTAGAAGGTTGTAATCAGAGCAGAGGACCCTAAAAGGTTCATGCGGGGCATAGTTAGAAGAACAACGACTAAGGGATAAAGGTTTCAACGGATGTCTACTCCGTCTACATGGTACCGACAGATTTACCTGAGCTAATAACTCAGGCGAGTCGATATCACCAATTAGGAGCTTGTGCATAAAAATAACACCAAGCATAATTCTACGGTTAGTTAGGGAAGGAAGGTTAATCAAGAGAAGTCTACTGGAATACGAAGGCAAATTGACATTGCGATCCCAGCTTAATCCACGAAGAGCAAATAGCAAGAACTGCTTTTGAACGGATTCAACTCTAATCTGGTGCGACACATATTGAGGTGACCAAATGCAAGATCCATACTCTGAAATAGGACGGACAAGTGAAGTAATAAGAACTTTAGTTGTATAGGGGTCATCAAATTCTTTTGACCATCTTTTAATGAAACCCAGGACACTCATGGCCTTTGCGACCATGGTCCATAAGTACGCCCATATCATTCATATTATTTAGACGTTCTAAAGGACTATTGTTTAGAAAATAAGTGACCAGTTAAGGAGAGTTACGAAAAAAAGTCATTACCTTACATTTGGTAGTGTTAAGATTTAGTAGATTAAATTGACACCAGGATTGAAAGTTTTTAAGATCAGCTTGTAGCCGACTAAATTAATCTGTATCTTTATAAGTAAGACAAAGCTTGACATCGTCAGCATACATAAGCACATGCGAATGAACAATGACTGATGGAAGATCGTTAATGAACAGTGTAAAAAGCAGAGGGCCAAGATGACTACCTTGAGGTACACCAGAAGTCACAGGAATGGAATCGGAAAAAGAAGACTTAAAAAGTACCTTCTGTTTTCTATTTGTTAAATATTCTCGAACACAAGAGAGGAAAAGGTGTGGAAACCCAATGTCGCTCAGCTTAGAAAGTAATAGGGTATGATTAACGGAATCAAAGGCTTTGCTGAAGTCAGTGTATATGACATCAGTTTGTTTACCATTTTTGAACCCCTTGATAATTATTGATGTAAATTCTAAACGGTTAGTGGTTGTAGATCTATGTTTCAGAAACCCATGTTGGGATGGCGAAATAATAGAGCTGCAAAAATGTTGCAATTGAGAAGTTATAATTTTCTCAAAAGCTTTCGGAATAGCGGACAATTTTGAGATACCTCTATAGTTAGAGGCTTCGGACTTTTTGCCATTTTTATGCAGAGGTATGATATATGTCTCCTTCCAAATAGATGGAAAAGAGGAGAACCTGAGAACACATCCAGGAAGACCATCTGGCCCCGGAGAACAACACATGGCATGGCAGATTCATCCGTAAGTGACCATTCTAGAGCAAGTGAATTAAAATCAAATGAAACTATAAGCAGGTGTTGACTGGAAAGTACTACCCCAACCAAAGCCAGCGAGCCAGTTGGCTGCGCAAGAAAGAAGCAGTGCTAATCAGCAGCCGAAACGGATAGTGGAAACGGCCATGACAATCAATGACGGTATCGAGGTGAAATCGGCTAGGGCAATTCGCTACCTGGGAGTGTGGCTCGACACAAGATTGTGCTTCCGAGAGCAGCTAGCAGCGGAAGGCAGCAGAGTCTGGGAGAGCACTCGCCAGGATTATGCTCAACACAATAGGGCCCAAGCAGGAACGGAGAGTGCTACTGAATAGCGTAGTCATATTCCAGATCTGGGCATAGGCCATGGATGTCAAATGTTAGTAGACGTCTATGTGAGTAGACGGCTTTTCCAGCTCGGTGTAATAATTTGTGCCCGACCCTGAGGAGGATAAAGACATAATTCCTTTTCCGTTCCCCAGGCCGGTTAACGTTCCAGTGCAGCCCATTCATGAGTATCTAGATTTTCCACTACCGCTCGAGGGATCGCTATCCACCATGGACAATCTGAGAAGGCGATCTCTGGATTCGGTTTTCCGCTATGCGGAAAATAAGAGGCAATCTAGGCATCCTCATTTGAGGGGCATACTCAAGTGGAGGCACCCCACTCCCGCAAAGGCAGAAGGTAGAACGGTTGTTTCTCATTTATGGGTTTCTTGTAATGTCGAGGCAATTGCCCATAATTTTGCTGCTCCTTGCTCAGAAGAGGGGCTTGGGTTTTCAACCAAATAGTGATTAATTCTTCAGCAGCTCCTTGTCAAGAAGAAGGGCTTGGGTTTTTAACCAAAAGATAATTACTTTTTTTAGCAGCTCCTTGCTCAGAAGAAGGGCTCGGATATTCAACCGTTGCCAAAAAGTTGTTTTGGCAAATACCCTGGAGAGGGGGTCTTACATGGCTGAGTTTGGTTATAACCCAGCTGGTAGCTCCTCTTGTTTATTTAAGCGTTTAGTCGGTCAGCGCCGATAAATGCACGAGATGCAAAAATTTTCATTTTTGCCGACTTCACTCTTGCCATGCTTCCGCTGGCTGATAAGTGCGATAGTTATCGAAACCCATGTGGTATTGTTAGTTTTGGAGTCAGCAGTTTTTGCATGTTAAGCCATGGGTTGGTTTCCAAATATACAATTAAATGCAATATATTCCACTGGCCCAGTGACCTTCAAACATTTTTCCCTTGGCATAGGTCAGGTTCAAACCTGATTATTCAATTAAATTTCAGTTTTTTTTTTTTTTTCGCGCGAGCCCAAGCAGACAACTGCCCACCTCCCACCTGGCGCGGCACGAATCGCGTGGACAAATACACAATAGAAAAAACAGACAAACAAATAAATAAAACCAGAGGGCCGGTGTTAACTTCGACCGCGTCGAAGTTTGTATACCCTTGCAACTGTTTTGGTAATTCTTTCCTTACCCACAGCCATCAAAGTGTAAAAACGTTTTATCCAAAAAGACTAATGTTTGCGAAAGAACGGCCTTCAATCTTAGCATAGGATATAACGAACTTTTTGATGAAAGTCACTGTTTTCCACCTATCGTTTCTATGGGAGCTATATGATATAGTCACCCGATCTTGATCAAATTTGGCACAATCATTAGTAAGAACATAAAACTGACAAATACCAACTTTTATGACAATAGCTATAAAATTAATGAAGTTATTGAGAAAGTCACTGTTCGTGACTTTGCCGTTTGTATGGGAGCTATATGATATAAACACCCGATCTTGATCGAATTTGGCACAATCATTAATAAGAACATAAAACTGACAAATACCAACTTTTATGATAATAGCTATAAAATTAATGAAGTTATTGAGAAAGTCACTGTTCGTGACTTTGCCGTTTGTATGGGAGCTATATGATATAGTCACCCGATCTTGATCGAATTTGGCACAATCATTAATAAGAACATAAAACTGACAAATACCAACTTTTATGACAAGAGCTATAAAATTAATGAAGTTATTGAGAAAGTCACTGTTCGTGACTTTGCCGTTTGTATGGGAGCTATATGATATAGTCACCCGATCTTGATCAAATTTGGCACAATCATTAATAAGAACATAAAACTGACAAATACCAACTTTTATGACAATAGCTATAAAATTAATGAAGTTATTGAGAAAGTCACTGTTCGTGACTTTGCCGTTTGTATGGGAGCTATATGATATAGTCACCCGATCTTGATCAAATTTGGCACAATCATTAACAAGAACATAAAACTGACAAATACCAACTTTCATGACAATAGCTATAAAATTAATGAAGTTATTGAGAAAGTCACTGTTTCGTGACTTTGACGTTTGTATGGGAGCTATATGATATAGTGGTCCGATCCGGCTGAATCCGAGATATACAATGCCTGCAGTATATACAAGCCTACGTGCAAAATTTCAGCTCTGTAGCTCTTACGGTCTCGGAGGAGTTCGCGTTGATCCAGACGGACGGACGGACGGACGGACGGACATGGCTATTTGAACTCGTCTCGTCGTGCTGATCAAGAATATATATACTTTATATAGTCTGAGATGCTTCGTTCTATGCGTTGCACACTTCTGACCAAAATTAATATACCCTTTTTGCAAGGGTATAAAAATACTATAGCTATCTATTAACTAAATGGGATAGGATAGAAGTTTTAATCATATTAATAGAAAACTTTGAGCCGATTACAGGGAGTAGAAGGTTGTAATCAGAGCAGAGGACCCTAAAAGGTTCATGCGGGGCATAGTTAGAAGAACAACGACTAAGGGATAAAGGTTTCAACGGATGCCTACTCCGTCTACATGGTACCGACAGATTTACCTGAGCTAATAACTCAGGCGAGTCGATATCACCAATTAGGAGCTTGTGCATAAAAATAACACCAAGCATAATTCTACGGTTAGTTAGGGAAGGAAGGTTAATCAAGAGAAGTCTACTAGAATACGAAGGCAAATTGACATTGCGATCCCAGCTTAATCCACGAAGAGCAAATAGCAAGAACTGCTTTTGAACGGATTCAAGTCTAATCTGGTGCGACTCATATTGAGGTGACCAAATGCAATATCCATACTCTAAAATAGGACGGACAAGTGAAGTAATAAGAACTTTAGTTGTATATGGGTCATCAAATTCTTTTGACCATCTTTTAATGAAACCCAGGACACTCATGGCCTTTGCGACCGTGGTGGAAATTTGGGTGTTAAAATTTAACTTATGGTCCATATCATTCATATTATTTAGACGTTCTAAAGGACTATTGTTTAGAAAATAAGTGACCAGTTAAGGAGAGTTACGAAAAAAAGTCATTACCTTACATTTGGTAGTGTTAAGATTTAGTAGATTAAATTGACACCAGGATTGAAAGTTTTTAAGATCAGCTTGTAGCCGACTAAATTAATCTGTATCTTTATAAGTAAGACAAAGCTTGACATCGTCAGCATACATAAGCACATGCGAATGAACAATGACTGATGGAAGATCGTTAATGAACAGTGTAAAAAGCAGAGGGCCAAGATGACTACCTTGAGGTACACCAGAAGTCACAGGAATGGAATCGGAAAAAGAAGACTTAAAAAGTACCTTCTGTTTTCTATTTGTTAAATATTCTCGAACCCATGAGAGGAAAAGGTGTGGAAACCCAATGTCGCTCAGCTTAGAAAGTAATAGGGTATGATTAACGGAATCAAAGGCTTTGCTGAAGTCAGTGTATATGACATCAGTTTGTTTACCATTTTTGAACCCCTTGATAATTATTGATGTAAATTCTAAAGGGTTAGTGGTTGTAGATCTATGTTTCAGAAACCCATGTTGGGATGGCGAAATAATAGAGCTGCAAAAATGTTGCAATTGAGAAGTTATAATTTTCTCAAAAGCTTTCGGAATAGCGGACAATTTTGAGATACCTCTATAGTTAGAGGCTTCGGACTTTTTGCCATTTTTATGCAGAGGTATGATATATGTCTCCTTCCAAATAGATGGAAAAGAGGAGAACCTGAGAACACATCCAGGAAGACCATCTGGCCCCGGAGAACAACACATGGCATGGCAGATTCATCCGTAAGTGACCATTCTAGAGCAAGTGAATTAAAATCAAATGAAACTATAAGCATGTGTTGACTGGAAAGTACTACCCCAACCAAAGCCAGCGAGCCAGTTGGCTGCGCAAGAAAGAAGCAGTGCTAATCAGCAGCCGAAAGATAGTGGAAACGGCCATGACAATCAATGACGGTATCGAGGTGAAATCGGCTAGGGCAATTCGCTACCTGGGAGTGTGGCTCGACACAAGATTGTGCTTCCGAGAGCAGCTAGCAGCGGAAGGCAGCAGAGTCTGGGAGAGCACTCGCCAGGATTATGCTCAACACAATAGGGCCCAAGCAGGAACGGAGAGTGCTACTGAATAGCGTAGTCATATTCCAGATCTGGGCATAGGCCATGGATGTCAAATGTTAGTAGACGTCTATGTGAGTAGACGGCTTTTCCAGCTCGGTGTAATAATTTGTGCCCGACCCTGAGGAGGATAAAGACATAATTCCTTTTCCGTTCCCCAGGCCGGTTAACGTTCCAGTGCAGCCCATTCATGAGTATCTAGATTTTCCACTACCGCTCGAGGGATCGCTATCCACCATTGACAATCTGAGAAGGCGATCTCTGGATTCGGTTTTCCGCTATGCGGAAAATAAGAGGCAATCTAGGCATCCTCATTTGAGGGGCATACTCAAGTGGAGGCACCCCACTCCCGCAAAGGCAGAAGGTAGAACGGTTGTTTCTCATTTATGGGTTTCTTGTAATGTCGAGGCAATTGCCCATAATTTTGCTGCTCCTTGCTCAGAAGAGGGGCTTGGGTTTTCAACCAAATAGTGATTAATTCTTCAGCAGCTCCTTGTCAAGAAGAAGGGCTTGCGTTTTTAACCAAAAGATAATTACTTTTTTTAGCAGCTCCTTGCTCAGAAGAAGGGCTCGGATATTCAACCGTTGCCAAAAAGTTGTTTTGGCAAATACCCTGGAGAGGGGGGTCTTACATGGCTGAGTTTGGTTATAACCCAGCTGGTAGCTCCTCCTGTTTATTTAAGCGTTTAGTCGGTCAGCGCCGATAAATGCACGAGATGCAAAAAATTTTCATTCATTCAAACATTTTTCCCTTGGCATAGGTCAGGTTCAAACCTGATTATTCAATTAAATTTCAGTTTTTATTTTTTTTTCGCGCGAGCCCAAGCAGACAACTGCCCACCTCCCACCCGGCGCGGCACGAATCGCGTGGACAAATACACAATAGAAAAAACAAATACAAAAATAGAGAAACTAAATGGGATAGGATAGAAGTTTTAATCATATTAATAGAAAACTTTGAGCCGATTACAGGGAGTAGAAGGTTGTAATCAGAGCAGAGGACCCTAAAAGGTTCATGCGGGGCATAGTTAGAAGAACAACGACTAAGGGATAAAGGTTTCAACGGATGTCTACTCCGTCTACATGGTACCGACAGATTTACCTGAGCTAATAACTCAGGCGAGTCGATATCATCAATTAGGAGCTTGTGCATAAAAATAACACCAAGCATAATTCTACGGTTAGTTAGGGAAGGAAGGTTAATCAAGAGAAGTCTACTAGAATACGAAGGCAAATTGACATTGCGATCCCAGCTTAATCCACGAAGAGCAAATAGCAAGAACTGCTTTTGAACGGATTCAACTCTAATCTGGTGCGACAAATATTGAGGTGACCAAATGCAAGATCCATACTCTGAAATAGGACGGACAAGTGAAGTAATAAGAACTTTAGTTGTATAGGGGTCATCAAATTCTTTTGACCATCTTTTAATGAAACCCAGGACACTCATGGCCTTTGCGACCATGGTCCATAAGTACGCCCATATCATTCATATTATTTAGACGTTCTAAAGGACTATTGTTTAGAAAATAAGTGACCAGTTAAGGAGAGTTACGAAAAAAAGTCATTACCTTAAATTTGGTAGTGTTAAGATTTAGTAGATTAAATTGACACCAGGATTGAAAGTTTTTAAGATCAGCTTGTAGCCGACTAAATTAATCTGTATCTTTATAAGTAAGACAAAGCTTGACATCGTCAGCATACATAAGCACATGCGAATGAACAATGACTGATGGAAGATCGTTAATGAACAGTGTAAAAAGCAGAGGGCCAAGATGACTACCTTGAGGTACACCAGAAGTCACAGGAATGGAATCGGAAAAAGAAGACTTAAAAAGTACCTTCTGTTTTCTATTTGTTAAATATTCTCGAACCCAAGAGAGGAAAAGGTGTGGAAACCCAATGTCGCTCAGCTTAGAAAGTAATAGGGTATGATTAACGGAATCAAAGGCTTTGCTGAAGTCAGTGTATATGACATCAGTTTGTTTACCATTTTTGAACCCCTTGATAATTATTGATGTAAATTCTAAAGGGTTAGTGGTTGTAGATCTATGTTTCAGAAACCCATGTTGGGATGGCGAAATAATAGAGCTGCAAAAATGTTGCAATTGAGAAGTTATAATTTTCTCAAAAGCTTTCGGAATAGCGGACAATTTTGAGATACCTCTATAGGTAGAGGCTTCGGATTTTTTGCCATTTTTATGCAGAGGTATGATATACGTCTCCTTCCAAATAGATGGAAAAGAGGAAGAGGGTTTGCATAATGCGTTTGCACAGAATCTGAGAACACATCCAGGAAGACCACCTGGCCCCGGAGATAACACATGGCATGGCAGATTCATCCGTAAGTGACCATTCTAGAGCAAGTGAATTAAAATCAAATGAAACTATAAGCATGTGTTGACTGGAAACTACTACCCCAACCAAAGCCAGCGAGCCAGTTGGCTGCGCAAGACAAAAGCGGTGCTAATCAGCAGCCGAAAGATAGTGGAAACGGCCATGACAATCAATGACGGTATCGAGGTGAAATCGGCTAGGGCAATTCGCTACTTGGGAGTGTGGCTCGACACAAGATTGTGCTTCCGAGAGCACCTAGCAGCGGAAGGCAGCAGAGTCTGGGAGAGCACTCGCAAGGATTATGCTCAACACAATAGGGCCCAAGCAGGAACGGAGAGTGCTACTGAATAGCGTAGTCATATTCCAGATCTGGGCATAGGCCATGGATTTCAAATGTTACCATCGTCTCAAAAGTCCGACATACCGAATCTGCGCTCTCAGCGTCTTTAGCGCTTTTAGGACCGTTTTGGAGGATCCAGCTCTAGTAGCCGCCGGCATGGTGCCTATTGACATCTTGGCAGTTGAAGCTCGGGCCATCGCAGTAGGGGTAGGGGCACCCCAATGCGTGTGAGTAACGCTGTGGTCGGGCCCTGCATTTCGTGAGTAGACGGCTTTTCCAGCTCGGTGTAATAATTTGTGCCCGACCCTGAGGACGATGAAGACATAATTCCTTTTCCGTTCCCCAGGCCGGTTAACGTTCCAGTGCAGCCCATTCAGGAGTATCTAGATTTTCCACTACCGCTCGAGGGATCGCTATCCTCCATGGACAATCTGAGAAGGCGATCTCTGGATTCGAGTTTCCGCTATGCGGAAAATAAGAGGCGATCCATTTGAGGGGCATACTCAAGTGGAGGCACCCCACTCCCGCAAAGGCAGAAGGTAGAACGGTTGTTTCTCATTTAGGGGTTTCTTGTAATGTCGAGGCAATTGCCCATAATTCTGCTGCTCCTTGCTCAGAAGAGGGGCTCGGGTTTTCAACCAAATAGTAATTAATTCTTCAGCAGCTCCTTGTCAAGAAGAAGGGCTTGTGTTTTTAACCAAAAGATAAATACTTTTTTTAGCAGCTCCTTGCTCAGAAGAAGGGCTCGGATATTCAACCGTTGCCAAAAAGTTGTTTTGGCAAATACCCAGGAAAGGGGGTCTTACATGGCTGAGTTTGGTTATAACTCAGCTGGCAGCTCATCCTGTTTATTTAAGCGTTTAGTCGGTCAGCGCCGATAAATGCAAGAGATGCAAAAATACTCATTTTTGCCGACTTCACTCTTGACATGCTTCCGCTGGCTGATAAGTGCGATAGTTATCGAAACCCATGCGGTATCGTTAGTTTTGGAGTCAGTAGTTTTTGCATGTTAAGCCATGGGTTGGTTTCCAATGTCAATACAATTAAATGCAATATTTCCCACTGGCCCAGTGACCTTCAAAAATTTTTCCCTCGGCATAGATCAGGTT
>JAECWI010000484.1:0-16970 GCA_018150345.1 Drosophila equinoxialis
TCGTACCCAACTTCTCCGACACGGTATAACCTCTCACAAGTTTGTTAAAGAAAGGTTTGAGTTGGTTTTGGAACGTAGAGCAACAACAGGCGTTCGATGCACTCAAGACAAGTCTCACCACTGCCCCTGTCCTAGCTTGTCCCGATTTCACCGTAAAGTTTTGCGTACAGACTGATGCCAGCGATGTTGGCCTCGGCGCAATGCTCACTCAGAGTATCGACGGTGCAGAAAGAGTCATTGCTTACGCTAGTCGACGTCTCTTGAAGGCTGAAGAAAACTACTCGACTACTGAGAAAGAATGCCTAGCAATAGTCTGGGCCATCAGAATATATCGTTGCTATTTGGAAGGCTATTGCTTCGACGTGATCACGGACCATTTGGCTCTCAAATGGCTAAACTCGATAGAAAATCCCACCAGATGGTCGCTGGAGTTGCAACAATACGAGTTCGAGGTACATTATAGACGAGGTAAGCTGAACGTGATTGCCGATGCCTTATCGCGTCAACCTTTGGATGTACTCTACTGGGCACAACTGGTAGAACCGGAGTGCAAATGGTGGCTAAAGATGCGGCAGCACGTCACGAAACACCCTGCGGATTTCTCAGACTATATATTCGAAAACGGCCAGATTTATCGCAGACGAGACCCCCACCCCGATGACCACGATTCTACACCTTGGAAACTATGCGTGCCCCGAGAACATCGAGAGCAAGTACTCAAGAACTGTCACAATGCAGTCACGGCCGGCCACTTGGGAATCAGGGAAAACCACCTTGCGAGTGACACAGAGGTACTATTGGCCTGGCCTCTTCCGCGACGTGGCTCGTTACATTAGATGCTGCCTCGTCTGCTCGCAGTTTAAACCGGCGCAAATGAAACCAGCGGGCAAAATGCTCACCCGCCAAGTCGCGGAGTCGTTCGATACCGTGTGTACTGACTTTATCAAGCAAGGTAATACGATTTTACTAGTTTTCTTGGATTTATATAGTAAATGGGTCGAAATGGTACCACTTCGTAAGGCCACTTCAGCCGCTTTGGAGAAGGCATTTCGTGAAAAGATCCGATTCGGCAATCCTCGCACCCTCGTGAGCGATAACGGTACCCAGTTCACTAGCAAGCTTTTCAAAAACTTCTGCAAAACGTCCGGAATTATACTCCAGCATACCGCCCCCTATTCTCCACAGCAGAATCCTACCGAGCGCGCAAATCGAACTATCAAGACCATGATCGCACAATACCTGGAGAATGGGCAAAACACTTGGGATCAATGGCTTCCAGAAATAACACTAGCGATCAACTCAAGCGTCAACGACACCACCGGATTCAGGCCAGCCTACATCATATTAGGTCGGGAACTCCGTATGCCCGGCGCTCTTTATGACCAAGTAACGGATGTCGCCGGTAACGAACCCCCTAGCCCTGATGAGCGCATCCGACGAATGGAAGATATTTTCAAGCTCGTACATGAGAATCAACTGAACGCGACCCAGAATCAAAAGAAATACTACGACCTGAGACGACGCGACTGGCGTCCAAGCATCGGGAGCATGGTCATGCTCAAGCAACATGTGCTGTCTAATACCAACGAAGGGTTCAATGCCAAACTGGCGCCTAAGTATATAGGCCCGTATGAAATAATCAAGTTTCTTTCCAGCAACATCGTTAGACTACAAGAAGCCCAGGGGCGTAAACGACGTACCGCCGGTCTGGCTGACTTAAAGGCCTTCTATAGTGACGACAGCGAACCACCAGAACTCGGTCCTTCTGAAGACATCGGCCTCGGGACACCTCGTACCCACGGCCCGCACGAGGCCACTGATTAACGATCTTTAAAGGGGGACCACTTGTTGGTGGTTGCGCCTGCCCAACGTCCCCCTCCCTTCTAAAGAGGGGCTCTTCGCACCGATGCTAGGCAAAAAAACCATTGTATCTTATCTTTAATCATAGCACTTTTGTAAACCGCACTCATAGGGCCTCGTTAGTACATTCAGAGTTCAGGGTAGTTTTAACACACTTTATATTTCACAGCGGTATGTCACAGCAAGAGGAAGACCACGGCGATCACGAGGCCGACATAGCCCGGATCGTCGAAGAAATGATTGCGGTATGGGAAAGGGAACACGGCCCGGTCACGTCCGGCCCCACCAACAGGCGGTAGCCCACCGGAAGATCCAGTCCTGCTCTGCCGCGTGGAGTTAGCCCCGACCGAACACACAAAATATTATACTGTATTTCAAACTATTATATTTACCACATTTGTACTTACTATAATAAGTTTGATTACATACTTAATCTATAAGTTTAAGGCAATGCCACAAAAATTAATAATTAAACATTTCCGATCAAACACAAACGTGCTCCCACACAAAAAATTGAATTCCCAATTGGTTAAAAAAAAATGAACCCCAAAGTATAAACAAAATTGATACTCCAATCTTCACAGCTGAGAAAAACCTCTGGCTATATTCCAATGTATCCGCCTGAGGATAGGCTATTTTCTTTAGGATGGGGGAGTCATATATCACGCAACAATCCCCAAACAATTGGACACTTGCAATAACAATTGTCCCTTTCAAAATCTTCCAGCGTGAGAACGCAATATTATAAACAAATCTGTCACCAAAAAAATCCTCAAAGCGTGAGAATGCTTAATAGGCGAAATCAATAAGCCAATCAAATACCATATCAAGATATCATACGATCAAAAAAGCTCCTAACATAAAAAGCTTTCAACATAATTGGAAATATAAAAAGCTTTCTAACCGAACTGTAAACTTAATTGTATGAATAATGATAAGTTAGTTCTTAAGACGCATCCTTTAAATAGAGATAGTTTCTTTTGAGTTCAATAGATCCAAGTTTTCCTTTTTTTTTCTCTTATAAAGGTAATGAATTTATAATTATATGAACAAGAAGCTAAGCTAAAGTTAGAACATAATAAATAAACTAAACACTTGAACACAGATTTGAGTTGACAGCAACGAGTACTCCACCGCCACGACGAAGTTATTAGAAAGAATTTCATTATCTAAAGCGAAGTTTCAGGTAGGGATCCCAATTAATAAAGATTTTTAGAATTAGTTAATTATCAATAAACTCTATACTATTATTGTTTAACATACCCAGCATTATTTATTTAGATGTCACCAAATTTAGGTCTACCCTCCCCTTTTCCTTGGCCACTTAACTATTTAAGTGGAGCCGAAGGATCAGCGGACTTCGGCAGGATGAGTTATTCTCCTGCAGACGAAGTCAGTCGCTGATCTCTAGGCTCAGTCGCTCAAGGTGAAGAGGCAACGGATCTTGGCCAAGCGGGCTTCGCTTGGCAGACGAGATCAGTCGTTGCAGTTCCTCTTCACCATCCCCTTTCCCATAACCACACTAACATTCCCTTTCTCGCTTCCCTTTGCCGTCCAAGAGGCAACGGATCTTGGCTAAGCAGGCTTCGCTTGGCAGACGAGATCAGTCGTTGCTACTCCTCTTGGACTCCCCTCCTATTCCTTCGCCTTCCCTTTTCCCCCCTTCATGTGGTCTCAGTCCCCAATACTAATACTCATCGTCTCCAGATCAAATAAATGTTCTGTAGACTGGACTCTGGGACTGAGAATTGTACCCCAGGCAGAGCTTCCTTACAAGGGATAAAAAAGTTATTATACATTTAGACGACATTATGGTAGCAACAAAAGAATTTGATACGCATGTAGAAATTTTAAAAGATGTATTTGACAAATTGGTTGAGAACAAATTGGAGTTGAGATTAGATAAGTTGCGAATTTCTTCAGACCTAGGGTATTCGATTACAGGCAGTAAAGGATTTTCCAGTTCCGACTAAGGTCGGCGAGGTTCAAAGTTTTTTAGGACTTTGTTCCTATTTTCGTAGGTTTATTTAAGATTTTGCTACTATTGCCAAGCCATTACATGATCTAGACAAAAAGTTCGTGTTTGGGAACATCGAACTTTGTACGTTTGAAAATCTAAAAACTAGGCTAACAGAGGAATCTAGCTATCATAGCTTTGAGTTAGAAACTTGAGTAACTCGCTTACATTGCAACTTAACAAGAGATTAACCCCAGAATAGCCCGTTGGGCTCTAGAGTTAGAAAACTACGATTACGTGATAGAGCATAGGCGACTTCAAAAGATAGTTATCCTATTCCACTTATTGATGGAAAAACGTTATTTACATGTATACATGCATGAGGATTCAGTGAAGTTCACATCATTTACGACACCGCTTGGTCAGTTTGAATTTCTTCGTATGCCATTTGGCCTCACAAATGCGCCGTATACATTTCAGAGGTTTATAAACAGGATATTTGCCGATATGATTAGGGTGTGACGAGTCACATTTTTATTGCACGTTAAACTACGCCCATGTGGGGCCCCCCTCTTTGTTACTGCTATTTTTCATACGCTCATGGAGAGCACATTAAATACCTCGATATGGAAACTAACTGTAGTTCTTTTTCTAATAGCCAATACTTACGATCGACGCCTCCCTCTCTCTCTAGCTACCGTCTTGATGCGGCTGCAGCGTCGACGCGTTGCGGAGAGAACAACTTCCCGACAGCGGACGCTGCGCCGCATGCCGACGCCAGAGAGCCCATGAGAAATTGAAAGTGAGAGAGAGAGATAGACGGCGATCATGGCGCGTGCCAAAGCACAAGACGCATCGAATGTTTTCACCGTTAGGACATACATAAGTAGGCAGAGCAAGGGTAGGTTTCGACAGCGAGTTATAATTAGGAGAAAATCACTTCGCTAGTAGCCACGAGAGTGAGTAGTTATATAGTGCAAAATAACAAAAGCCAGTGAAAATCAACAAGAGTAGCCACGAGACCGAAGACGAAGGACGGAGGGATCCTTCAGGATTAGCAGGTTCAAAAACATGTTTAGGATTAATTAATTACTAATAAACGTTATAATATGATCATTTAACCCACCCGGCATTACTTCTTCATTCCGCACTGAAAATATGTGTACCCTTTCCCTTCCCTTCTCCTTGGCCACTTAACAATTTGAGTGGAGCCGAAGGACCAGCGGACTTCGGCAGAATGAGTTATTCTCCTGCAGACGAAGTCAGTCGCTGGTCTCTAGGCTCAGTCGCTCAAGGTGAAGAGGCAACAGAACTTGGCCAAGCGGGCTTCGCTTGGCAGACGAGATCAGTCGTTGTAGTTCCTCTTCATGTGTAATGCAGCACCCGATCGTGTGAGTGTGTATGAGCGTCGCTGACTCTCGTGCATGTGTGCGCTCACGATACGAATTGCAGAGATTAGCCTGAAAGTGTCAGTGTGTGATGCTTACGTCACACATTTCCTCCAAGGCAGAAAAATTTCTGGTTCAGTCGTGACGTATGTACATATGCGTGAGAGGCGACTCATAGACATTGGACACATTCTTATGCGTATGCGTATGGAAGAGGGTATGCATGGGTATATCACCTATGTTTAACACACACATGAGCAAAAGAAAACTATTCGTTTTGTGCAGACTCGTATGATTTTTTTTTATGTTGAGTACAGTGAAATGAGAGCAACAAATAAAATAAAAATATATATAACACGCACACAGTCGTGCCATGCTAGGTGAGAAAATCGGCAGAGTCTCCGGCAGGATTTCGACAGAATTATCAGCAGAGTCACCAACAGAGTTTTCGACAGGATTAATAATCTCATCAACAGCATATTTCAAAGAGAATTATTAATGGAGTCAGCTACTGAGTTACCGACAGAGCTAACAATAGAGTCACCAACGTAGCCGTCGACAGAGTCACACCTGGAAAGAGGTTTAAAAAAAAAAAAAAAAATATATAATATATCGGCAGAGTCTCCGCCGGCAGGGTTTCTACAGAATGATCAGCAGAGTCATCAACAGAGTTTCGACAGGATTAATAATCTCATCAACAGCATATCTCAGAGAGAATTATTAATGGAGTCAGCACTGAGTTATCGACAGAGCTGGCCATAGAGTCATCAACGGAGCCATCGACAGAGTCCCATATAGAGATTAGTTTTATTAAGTTTTTTTTTTTATAACAGAGGAGGAAAAGAGCTATAGTCATCAGAAGCAGATAGAACGAGTTTAGGAGGAAGTACCTCTCAAAGAGCTATTAGTGAGGTTGTAACCTACCGCATTATGAGTTGAACGGGACTTGGGCATGGGTAACCTAAAAATCCACTACTCTCACCCAAAGAAACAGAAGCAGAAACAGAAGAAGCAGCAGCAGAAGCAGAAGCAGAAGTAGCAGTAGCAGCAGCAGCAGAGTGAAAGAGACAGAAGAGTAAAGCACAAGCGGCCATTTAAAAACCAAGCATATGCACTGGCAAAGGGCAGTCAGTGTTTGGAAGTCAACAAGAAAACATCGAGGGAAGAATTTGCTTCAATCCGGAAGGATAACGACTGGACAAGGATCATTAACAAGACTACTCACCAATACAAGGATTAACAACGGAAGGATCAACAAGGACATAGGACAAGGACATTCATCGCCAAGGAGAACTAAGCTTCAAGGATACAACGGTGTTTAATGCAAAGGACATCAGGAAATTCGGCAGCAAGGACCACTATTTTCTCAAGGATATTCTAAACAGTAATCGGAGTAAACGTTTATTTTCTTTGAACAACATCGATGGAGGAGCTACCCCGTCTCCAATAACTATATCCTACATTCAAGGATTTACTTATTTCAAATAAACAAACTGGATCGAAATCTACCCACAGGCAAGATCTTTCTTATATGCATTTGAACCATTGCAAAGATTTTGTTCAAAATATTTAAACCAAAAAAAACCACCTCGAAAGTTTCCCCGGCGGCGATAATTCTCCTTTAGGCGTCACCGTTACTTACTATTCTTTGAACAAACATATATACATTTTTATATTTTCTGACCCCTCTCTTGCAGAATTTATTCAGAATTAAATAAAAACATATATAGATACGCATTGGTCAAATTGCACATCCGTACCATAGCCTATCGATTGACCGTATCTATTTTTAATCAGTATCGCGTAGCCTACTGGGCGAACCCCTATATCCTTTAGCTGATTATCACTTCTACTACGACTCCGAGTCTTTACTAACATACTAGCAATGGGCGTTCATTGGATAAATCATCGTCGCAAAGCCGAGTTGGAAGTGCTTTGTGACGAATTCGGATTAGACAACGGTGGGATAGCGGAAGACCTAAGAAATCGGTTCCGTGAGTTCGCCTCAAGGGAGGATCACCATCCTGAGGTATTGAGTCGACTCGCAGAAATCGAAGCCCAATTTAGTGCCGGGGACAAGAAATTAGATGTAAAACCACCGTCTAGAGCACCGTCGCCTACTCCGGAAGGAATTGTTTCTCAGCTACCGGTGCCACAAGACACTAACTATCGTTCTAAATCGCATTCTGGTTCTCGTTCCGGTTCTCCGACACCTTTCGGCATGCCTTGCTCAAAGATTAACATCGCACCCAGTGAGCGGAATCGAGTCCACGAATCTCTGGCAGGCCGTACCACTGGAAGCTATGCCTCGCTTGCGGAACGTATAACCAAATGGGGAATTCCCTTTAGCGGGTCTACCGATCCTATCTATTTTATAGAGCACATAGAGACTCGAGCCGCGACGTACCGTTTGAATTTGGAGACACTGCCTCCGATGATAGCTATCCTATTGACAGGACGGGCCGAAAGTTGGTGGCAAACCAGCGGGTATCCGGAGATGACATGGGCCGATTTCAAGTCCGAATTCTTAGAGTTCTTTCTACCCCCACGCTATTTTGAGAAACTAGAGGATAGCATACGCGCTCGAAAGCAACGCTATCAGGAACCATACAAGGAGTATCTAATATACCTTCGATTGCTGATGAAGAGAGCTCATTACTCGACGTTACAGGAACTCGACAGGATCTACGAAAGTCTTTTACCAGACTACAAGCTGTATACCCGACGAAATGATTTCCAAACGTTACCCGGCTTAACCAAGTTGGTGGTAAATTATGAGACAATTCGATTGGAGCAAGGCAGCGAGGACTCAGCTATATGTCAACTCTCCGAAGCACTCGTGGATACCAGTACAGCTTGCCGCAAATGTGCGGGAGCTGGTCACTTCGCACGAGAATGCACGAAGCCCCGTGTGTTGTTCTGTTGGCAATGCGGACGAAGGGGGGTACGTACCATCGAATGTTGTTGTCGTTCGGGAAACGGGCCAAACCTCCGTCTCAATCTGGGCCAGACGGAGGGACCAGACCAGGACCTCAGCCCAGTAAACCCCTCCTCCTAAAGAAAGACCGCATCCAACTCCATGTCTTCGTCAATGGAAAACCAATGGTAGCTACCTTGGATTCAGGCGCGAACAAGAGTTTCATAAACGAGGAAGTGGCTCTTCAGCACTTCGCTCCGTTGCTTCTGCGAGACATTCATACTAATATTAACCTTGCCGATAAAACTCGAGCAGCAATCAAAAGTTCTCTTAGGGCAACCATCAGCCTCGGGGCATAGACCGTACATATGACATTGTTAGCGATGCCATCGATGATGGATCCTCTTATTCTGGGAGTGGATTTCCTTCGGAACATAGGAACTTGTGTACGTTGTGGTGGTTATCTGCTACAGTTGCCCCCACAGCTCCGTCAATTCTACAATTCAGCCATCACTAGTGGCAGATGACCACACGCAGCCTGTTGCTCATATAGATCAACTGGATCCTACAGAAACGTCCACTACGCCCAAGGGTACCTCTGACTTTCAGCATAGCAACAAACCAGTATGTCAAGCAGGCTCAGTTTTGCCGCCTCCAACACCTGACGCTGTCCGTAAAAACCCATTCCGCCAGCCCGGCAGCAAAAAGGAAACGGTAACCGAGGCGGACGACCGATTAGCCTCAGTAGAAGCTGAGACCCGTGACGAGGACTTAAAGCCAAAAAAATCATCCAGTATGGAACAGGAGACACTAGAGCCGGAACTTCAAGCGTGTATAGACTTTCAACAACTGAACGCTCAGTCAGTACGTGACGCATACCCTTTGCCTCATATACACCATATCCTAGAGAAATTGAGGAACGCGAAGTACATTTCTACTATAGATTTAAAGAGCGGATATTGGCAAATACACTTAGAGGTCAAAAGTAGAGAGTGTACAGCCTTCACAGTGCCCGGACGCGGGTTATTCCATTGGAAAGTCATGCCGTTCGGCCTACATTCCGCTTCCGCCACGTTCCAGAGGGCTTTGGATAGTGTGATTGGACCCGAAATGAAACCACATGCCTTCGCGTACCTAGACGATATTATCGTAATCGGAAAGACGCTCGAGGAACACCTCTAACACCTGCTTGAAGCCTTTCGACGTCTACGAGAAGCCAATTTAAGTATCAACCGAGACAAATGTCGTTTCTTCAAGAAACGTCAAGGAGTTACGTCGATGTCTCGGTATCGCCTCTTGGTATCGTCGGTTAGTACCCAACTTCCCCGACACGGTACAACCTCTCACAAGTTTGTTAAAGAAAGGTTTGAGTTGGTTTTGGAACGTAGAGCAACAACAGGCGTTCGATGCACTCAAGACACGTCTCACCACTGCCCCTGTCCTAGCTTGTCCCGATTTCACCGTAAAGTTTTGCTTACAGACTGATGCCAGCGATGTTGGCCTCGGCGCAATGCTCACTCAGAGTATCGACGGTCATTGCTTACGCTAGTCGACGTCTCTTGAAGCCGGAAGAAAACTACTCGACTACTGAGAAAGAATGCCTAGCAATAGTCTGGGCCATCAGAATATATCGTTGCTATTTGGAAGGCTATTGCTTCGACGTGATCACGGACCATTTGGCTCTCAAATGGCTAAACTCGATAGAAAATCCCACCTGGCGTGTGGCCAGATGGTCGCTGGAGTTGCAACAATACGAGTTCGAGGTACATTATAGACGAGGTAAGCTGAACGTGATTGCCGATGCCTTATCGCGTCAACCTTTGGATGTACTCTACTGGGCACAACTAGTAGAACCGGAGTGCAAATGGTGGCTAAAGATGCGGCAGCACTTCACGGAACACCCTGCGGATTTCTCAGACTATATATTCGAAAACGGCCAGATTTATCGCAGACGAGACCCCCACCCCGATGACCACGATTCTACACCTTGGAAACTATGCGTGCCCCGAGAACATCGAGAGCAAGTACTCAAGAACTGTCACAATGCAGTCACGGCCGGCCACTTGGGAATCAGGAAAACTACCTTGCGAGTGACACAGAGGTACTATTGGCCTGGCCTCTTCCGCGACGTGGCCCGTTACATTAGATGCTGCCTCGTCTGCTCGCAGTTTAAACCGGCGCAAATGAAACCAGCGGGCAAAATGCTCACCCGCCAAGTCGCGGAGTCGTTCGATACAGTGTGTACTGACTTTATCAAGCAAGGTAATACGATTTTACTAGTTTTCTTGGATTTATATAGTAAATGGGTCGAAATGGTACCACTTCGTAAGGCCACTTCAGCCGCTTTGGAGAAGGCATTTCTTGAAAAGATCCGATTCGGCAATCCTCGCCCCTCGTGAGCGATAACGGTACCCAGTTCACTAGCAAGCTTTTCAAAAACTTCTGCAAAACGTCCGGAATTATACTCCAGCATACCGCCCCCTATTCTCCACAGCAGAATCCTACCGAGCGCGCAAATCGAACTATCAAGACCATGATTGCACAATACCTGGAGAATGGGCAAAACACTTGGGATCAATGGCTTCCAGAAATAACACTAGCGATCAACTCAAGCGTCAACGACACCACCGGATTCAGGCCATCCTACATCATATTAGGTCGGGAACTCCGTATGCCCGGCGCTCTTTATGACCAAGTAACGGATGTCGCCGGTAACGAACTCCCTAGCCCTGATGAGCGCATCCGACGAATGGAAGATATTTTCAAGCTCGTACATGAGAATCAACTGAACCAAGATGATGAAATTTTAAGGTCAGAACACAGTTCGTATGAAATGCGAAACGGTTTAATTTATAAAAAACTACAAAATGGTTGCCTTGCTTTTTAAGTCCCGAAAAATATGCAACCACTTGTTTAAATATCATAATGATTTGGGCACACACAGGCATAGACAAGGTTGTAGAAGTTATCACAAAGTCGTATTGCTTTCCAAAGTTGCGGAAAAAAGTAAATAATTGCCTAAAGTGTATAGTCTTTTAGTCAAAAAATGGAAAATAAGGTCATATCCACAATATACCTAAACCTGATGTGTCATTCGAAGTGGTTCATATCGATAACTTCGGACCAATCGATGTCAAAGGAAGCCCAAAAAAACACTTATTAGTGGTGGTTGACGCGTGTACAAAGTTTGTCAGACTCTATGGTCAGGCCATAGAGATGGTAGAGTATACCATGAATAACACTATTCATGTCATTGGGGCAGCATCCAAGTGTCGTACTATTTGGCGTCGGCCAAAAAGGACGACAAGTAGATGAATTAAAAGACTACTTGTTAGAAGACAGGTCTGTGGAACGAAACTTGGAATCGGTACGAGCAAACGCTAAAGAAAAAGAAAAGAAACTTCAAGATTATAATGAATGTCTAGCGAATCGAAAACGAGTAATGTGCAAAAAGAACGGCCCACAATCTTAACAAAGGAAATAATGAAGTTTTTGATCAAAGTCTTTGTTTTCCTATGGGAGCTATATGATATACATAGTTACCGGATCTTTATCAAATTGGGCACAGTCATTAACAGATATATTAAACTAACAAATATTTAATTTGAAAGCAATCGCGTTAAAAGTAACGAAGTTACTGACAAAAGTTACTGTTTTTCACCGATCGTTCCCATGGGAGCTAAATGATATAGTCAACGGATCTTTATCAAATTCGGCACAGTCATTAACAGATATATTAAACTAACATATGTTTAGTTTGAAAGCAATCGGGTCAAAAGTAACGAAGTTACTGACAAAAGTTACTGTTTTTCACCGATCGTTCCTATGGGATATACATAGTCACCGGATCTTTATCAAATTGGGCACAGTCATTAACAGATATATTAAACTAACAAATATTTAATTTGAAAGCAATCGCGTTAAAAGTAACGAAGTTACTGACAAAAGTTACTGTTTTTCACCGATCGTTCCCATGGGAGCTAAATGATATAGTCAACGGATCTTTATCAAATTCGGCACAGTCATTAACAGATATATTAAACTAACATATGTTTAGTTTGAAAGCAATCGGGTCAAAAGTAACGAAGTTATTGACAAAAGTCACTGTTTTCGACCTAGCGTTCCTATCGGTTTTATCTGATATAGTCACCCGACCTTGACCGAATTTGGCACAGTCGATTATAGCTATAATGAATTCAATTGTATTAAATTTCACGACAAAAGCTGAGAAAATAACGAAGTTATTGAGAAAAGTCGCTGTTCGTGACTTTGCCGTTTGTATGGGAGCTATATGATATAGTGGTCCGATCCGGCTGAATCGGAAATATACACCACCGAAAGTATACAAAAGCCTACAGCTCTAGCTCTTACGGTTTAGGAGGACGGACGGACGGACATGGCTTTTTGAGCTGGTCTCGTCGTGCTGATCAAGAATATATGGTCGGAGATGCTTCCTTCCATGAGTTGCACACTTCTTATCAAAATTAATAAACCCTTCTTGCAAAGGTATAAAAATGCTCATAGCTCACACGCACATGCACATGAATTTTCGTGTTACTCGCCTGCTTTGTATAAAAATATGTCAATATTTGAAAAACATTATTCTACCATATGCTTCTTTGGAGATGCCGATGAAATGGATATTTCAACAGGATAATGACCGCAAACACACTAGCATGTTGGCAAAAAATTATTTCAAGAAGGATGGGGCAAAATATCTGTGCAGCGTTGTCAGGGCCTTGTGGATTTAATGCCACGTCATTGCCTCGCTGTTTTAATTAATAAGGGTTATACAACGAAATGCTAACCATAACTAATAATATTAACCGGCTTAGGTTAATTTAAATGTTGTTTGCTTTAACGTTTAAGTAGGCATTACTATTTTTCTGAACAGACGAATTTAAGAATTTATTTTGTTTTTGAGCCATGGCAGGCAAACAATTGTGAAGTATTATCCAAAAAATGTTTAGTATTATGAGGAATATATACAAATTCTTATTTTCATTTATTTTTGCAGTTATTTTGCATTTTTCTTGTTTTTTTTTCTCCTGTTTCTGTGAAAGACAACTACATTCCTATTTTTCTGAACAAAGATGTAACTGCAAAACTAAAAATGGGTGACACAATGTCAAAACCTATATGAGATTTTTAATATACAAACCGCGTACACATACATATACATATAAAAAATGTTGTCCAATCCTATGTGCCCCCAATAATATATATATACATCTATGTATAATATACAACATGTCAAAATCGCAACTGGTTCGCCGCAAGCTAATGGCCAAGTTAAAAGAATAAATAAAAATCTAGGCCCTATGTTGGCAAAGTTATAAGCCTCAGAAGAAAATTTTAGTGTTGAATGTTAGAAAAGAAACTTCAAGATTATAATGAATGTCTAGCGAATCGAAAATGACGAGGGCCAAAAGTTTTAAAGCCAGGCGACTATGTGGTAGTTAAAAATATTGACACTCACATATGTAGGTGTATCCAAATAATAAGTGCCGAGATTCGAAGGGCCTTTTAAAATCGTTAAGTGCCTTGAAAATGATCGATACGTTGTAAGTGACGTAGACGGATTTCAGCAGTCGAACATTCCTTATACTGGAATTTGGTCTATAGCAAATATGAAGCCATGGTTCAATTGGTCAGATGAAATTATTAAAGTTGACGTAAATATAAAATAAATATCAAAGAAGCTAACTTCGGCAATGCCGAAATTTATATACCCTTGCAGTCCTTGGCAATAATTTTTTGCTCTTTTTGATTTCATGATGACGTAGTAGGCAGCGCTGCTTGCTGTCATCATTTGAACCGATTTGTGTTGACTATAACTTCTGTTCTATTTATCCGATCAGATTCAAATTTTGGGATCTGTCAATTTATGTCAAATACTATCATATTGGTAAATTTCATGGGGATACTCCAATTTTTGCAAAAATGTTTGTTCTAGAACTATATGATATAGTGGCCCGATCATGACAAATTTCATACTTTATCTAGCCCGAGTAATAAAAAAGCCCAAAAAAAAAATTTCATCCCAATAGCTCTTAAGATGGCTCAGTAAAACGCGTACGCACAGACAGACGGCACAGACGGACATGGCTATATCGACTCAGCTTCTCATGCTGATCAAGAATATATATACTTTATGGGGTCGGAAACGTTTCCTTCTGTGCGTTACAAACATCTGACCAATTTTATAATACCCTCTGCAAGGGTATAAAAAGATGAAAATACGAATGAACAGAAAAAAATCAATACAAAACTAAATGTAAATGAAAATTCTGAAAAACGTCAGAAATATGTAAGCAAAGAAATAAGTAAATTGAAAAACAGTAAGAATGACAACAGTACACACAGCTATAATAGAATACGAGAAGCAAAGGTCGTCATAAAGAAGACTAGGATCAAGTGATCCTTACTGTCAGAATGGCCGAATTGTAGCAATATGTATTAGTATTGTAGGAATATGTTTAGCGTTAAGTATATCTTACTCTTTTCTTTGTTACAAATTAGTTTTAAGTTTTATGCAGTGGTACAGTACGAGAAGTGTGCTGTTTCTTTTGTTAGAAAAGAACAGAGAGAATTAAATAAAAAAAATGAGAGCAGTTTTACTCGCTATAATTTCAGAAGTGGTCATAGTTAACCCAGTGAAAATACAGTGATAAAGCTATAATTTAGCTAAAAAAAAAAAATATAAAAAAACAATAATCGATTCAATAAATCCTCATGATTTTTAAAGTACCAGTTACAAATCTGGTGCAAAAACTTAAATTTACCAGATACTGGCACTAAAAATGTGCTAGCCGAACGTTTAAACCAACTCAGCCCTGTAGCGAGAGGGCAACATCCAAAAGATGGAGCTGCTCCTAACGGAGGACTAGGTAAACGCGCGGATCCCCCTGGAAAAATTGCTTGGAGCACCTAAAGAGCATTTAGTATACGTCGGACGATGGCGACGATCAGACACAAAATTTCGATGAAGACTTTTTCCAAGGTCAACAGCAGCAAGAAGTAACCGCAAACGAACAGAACGAAGCAGAAAACGAACAGAACGAAGCAGAAAACGAACAGAACGAAGCAGAAAATTAACAAAACGATGCAGAAAGCGACACGCAGACAGAATGACAGACAGAAAACTAGAGCATTCTGAGTGGACAGCAGGAAATATACAAAGTAATAAATGAGAAGTCAAATAAAAAAGAGTAACAACGGAGAGCGCAACGCAACAAATGAGAAGTCAAATGAAAAGAGTATCAACGGAGAGCGCAACGCGAAAATTGAGAAGCCAAATGAAGAGAACCAAAAAGAAGAAAACATAGTAAAGTACACGTTGGAAAAGAAGCCGGAACTACTTTGCAAAGAAATCGAACTAAACGAAAATTTGAACGAAAATAATTTACGAATGCTTGTTTTCGGCAAACTAACGGGCAAAGGCTTGGAATGGATACACTCAAACCCTGTTTATAAAGTGGTGCGTCGGCGAACAGTTCCTGAATAATTTTAACGACAAAGTTGGCCTGGCTGGTGACTTGCATTTGCCGGAGAGGAGAGAGGTAGTATATTGTTGACGGGATACCAAACCGTCACTTGCGAGAGATGGCTTGTTTGCAACGTTTTGGATCTAAGAATGACGTTTTGGCAAAGAAGAAAACATAGTAAAGTACACGTTGGAAAAAAAATCTGGAACTACTTTTGCAAAGAAATCGAACTGATTCGTCAACTCAAGCAGCTGGCTGGCGACGAAGACAGGTGACCAGGTCTTGGCCAAAGATGTGAAAGATTTTGTACCCGATTTTGACAATAATGGAAATATTGATTGTGACGTGGTAAATTCAAAATATTCTGTTGGCAAAAGAAACGGCAATGTTTGAAAATATTTTTTCTGAATTCTATTTGGAAAAGAAATCGACCAAGTGAACCAAAGGTTATGTGCGAAATGAAACTCACAGTCAATGACACAAGTCCGTTTAGCTGTAATCCAAGACGACTTTCTTATAGCGAAAAGGCCGAATTGCAAAAAAATAATTGACGAATACTTAAGCAAAGAATATATTAGGCCGAGTGAGTCAGAATATGTTTCCCCAATCGAGCTCGTAAAAAAGACTATAGGTGAACTTAGAATGTGCGTTGATTTCAGAAAATTAAACAAGGCGTCTTCAAAAGATAGTTATCCTATTCCACTTATTGATAATCTGTTAGCTATCTAAGTCTATACTTGCAGGAAAAACCAAAAAAACGCATCTAGAAAATTTTAAATGAAGTATTTGACAAATTGGTTGAGAACAAATTGGAGTTGAGATTAGATAAGTGCGAATTTCTTCAGACCTAGGGTATTCGATTACAGGCAGTAAAGGATTTTCCAGTTCCGACTAAGGTCAGCGAGGTTCAAAGTTTTTTAGGACTTTGTTCCTATTTTCGTAGGTTTATTTAAGATTTTGCTACTATTGCCAAACCATTATATGACCTAGACAAAAGTTCGTGTTTGGGAACATCGAACTTAGTACGTTTGAAAATCTAAAAACTAGGTTAACAGAGGAATCCAGATATCAAAGCTGAGTTGAGTTAGAAACATTGGCGATATCTTATTCTTTAAAACGATTTCGTGTATATTTACAGGGAAAGCATATCAAAATCGCGACAGATTGTAACTCGCTTACATTGCAACTTAACAAAAGAGAAGTTAACCCCAGAATAGCCCGTTGGGCTCTAGAGTTAGAAAACTACGATTATGTGATAGAGCATAGGCGACTTCAAAAGATAGTTATCCTATTCCACTTATTGATGGAAAAACGTTATTTACAAGTATACATGCATGAGGATTCAGTGAAGTTCACATCAT
>JAECWI010000487.1:0-15840 GCA_018150345.1 Drosophila equinoxialis
AGATACCTTGGTGTCTTACTTGACACAAGACTTTCTTTAAGGAGCACCTGCAACATGTCAATACAAAGGCAGCAGAAAAACATGTAGAGCATTGAGCCCTCGGCAAGCACACAGAGAATGTTGCTTTATTAATGTTGTCAAATCGACCATACTTTGCGGTGCACCGGTATGGGCAGAAGCGATGCATGGAAAACGCATAGAAGAGGACTTGACTTCTACATACCGTCTTGAGTTTGGTATTGCCGGCTTCCAGACCATTTTCGATGACGCTGCACTAGTCATTGCACATACCGCTTGACATACTGGCAAAAGAGGCGCAAATGATCTTCCAGCAACGGCAGGGACAAACATGGACCCCCACGACCAGGCGAACAATTATCAAATGGCGAAAGCAGAAGCTTTGTGGCCCGGCAGAATGGCAGCATCGATGGGGCAAGCTCACCAAAAGGCCGGTGGACTCGCAAGCTGATACCCGCCGATATAAATGCTCGGATAAATAGGCGTCATGGCTGAAGTCACCTTTGAGCTTACGCAGTTCCTTAGTGGTCATGGCTGTTATATGACATTATGTTCAAAATCGTTTCGACACGAAACCAGTAATGAATGCACATGGTGCCAAGAAGATGTGGCGGAGACACTGAACACATCATATTCGAGTGCCCAAGGTTCCAGGCAGAGCGATGGGAATTCCGGCGGTGGAAATGGGAGACTGAAAGTATTCTGGACTGGATATTGGATCGGCTGCAACTCATCCCTGACCACATTGGCTGTGAATCGAGGCATAGCTGGCACCTTGTTGCAAATAAAACACCTCCACCGGGTCGGGGATGTTGTGCATAAAGCTAAGCTACCTTCATGAATTAATTTTTTATCTGTATTTTAGCTTAAGCTTTTTCGTCGACTGCTGACTTAGTTGACGTAAAATAAATAAATAAATAAATAAATAAATAAATAAATAAATAAATAAATAAATAACAGCTTTACTAGCTGCTGGAACCATTCTACAGCCGCCATTTTGAGTTTTATAGCCGCCATCTCTTATATACCAGTTTTACTAGCTGCTGGAACCATTCTACAGCCTCCATTTTGGGTTTTATACCCGCCATCTCTTATATAACAGCTATACTAGCTGCAGGAACCATTCTACAGCCGCCATTTTGAGTTTTATAGCCGGCATCTCTTATATAACAGCTTAACTAGCTGCTGGAACCATTCTACAGCCGCCATTTTGAGTTTTATCGCCGCCATCTCTTATATAACAGCTATACTAGCTGCTGGAACCATTATACAGCCGCCATTTTGAGCTTTATAGCCGGCATCTCTTATACAACAGCTTTACTAGCTGCTGGAACCATTCTACAGCCGCCATTTTGAGTTTTATAGCCGCCATCTCTTATACAACAGCTTTACTAGCTGCTGGAACCATTCCACAGCCGCCATTTTGAGTTTTATAGCCGCCATCTCTTATATAACAGCTTTACTAGCTACTGGAACCATTCTACAGCCGCCATTTTGAGTTTTATAGCCGCCATCTCTTATATAACAGCCTTACCAGCTGCTGGAACCATTCTACAGCCGCCATTTTGAGATTTATAGCCGCCATCTCTTTATATATCACCTTTACTAGCTGCTGGAACCATTCTACAGCCGCCATTTTTGGTTTTGTACCCGCCATCTCTTATATAACAGCCTTTACTAGCTGCTGGAACCATTCTATAGCTGCCATTTTGAGTTTTACAGCCGCCATCTCTTATATAACAGCCTTTACCAGCTGCTGGAACCATTCTACAGCCGCCGTTTTGGGTTTTATACCCGCCATCTCTTACATAACAGCTTTACTAGCTGCTGGAACCATTCTACAGCCGCCATTTTGAGTTTTATGGCCGCCATCTCTTATACAACAGCTTTACTAGCTGCTGGAACCATTCTACAGCCGCCATTTTGAGTTTTATAGCCGCCATCTCTTATACAACAGCTTTACTAGCTGCTGGAACCATTCTAGAGCCGCCATTTTGAGTTTTGTAGCCGCCATCTCTTATATAATAGCTTTACTAGCTGCTGGAACCATTCTACAGCCGCCATTTTGAGTTTTATCCGCCATCTCTTATATAACAGCTATACTAGCTGCTGGAACCATTCTACAGCCGCCATTTTTGAGTTTTTATAGCCGGCATCTCTTATATAACAGCTTTACTAGCTGCTGGAACCATTCTACAGCCGCCATTTTGAGTTTTATCGCCGCCATCTCTTATATAACAGCTTTACTAGCTGCTGGAACCATTATACAGCCGCCATTTTGAGTTTTATAGCCGCCATCTATAATATAACAGCTTTAATAGCTGCTGGAACCATTATACAGCCGCCATTTTGAGTTTTATAGCCGCCATCTCTTATATAACAGCTTTACTAGCTGCTGGAACCATTCTACAGCCGCCATTTTGAGTTTTATAGCCGCCATCTCTTATATATCAGTTTTACTAGCTGCTGGAACCATTCTACAGCCGCCATTTTTTGGTTTTGTACCTGCCATCTCTAATAAAACACCTATACTAGCTGCTGGAACCATTCTACAGCCGCCATTTTGAGTTTTATAGCCGCCATCTCTTATATAACAGCCTTTACTAGCTGCTGGAACCATTCTACAGCCGCCATTTTGAGTTTTATCGCCGCCATCTCTTATATAACAGCTATACTAGCTGCTGGAACCATTCTACAGCCGCCATTTTGAGTTTTATAGCCGCCATCTCTTATATAACAGCTTTACTAGCTGCTGGAACCATTCTACAGCCGCCATTTTGAGTTTTATAGCCGCCATCTCTTATATAACAGCTATACTAGCTGCTGGAACCATTCTACAGCCGCCATTTTGGAGTTTTATAGCCGCCATTTCTTACATAACAGCTATACTAGCTGCTGGAACGATTCTACAGCCGCCATTTTGAGTTTTATAGCCGCCATCTCTTATATAACAGCTTTACTAGCTGCTGGAACCATTCTACAGGCGCCATTTTGAGTTTTATCGCCGCCATCTCTTATATAACAGCTATACTAGCTGCTGGAACCATTATACAGCCGCCATTTTGAGTTTTATAGCCGCCATCTCTTATATAACAGCTATACTAACTGCTGGATCCATTCTACAGCCGCCATTTTGAGTTTTATAGCCGCCATCTCTTACATAACAACTATACTAGATGCTGGAACCATTCTACAAGCCGCCATTTTGAGTTTTATAGCCGCCATCTCTTATATAACAGCTTTACTAGCTGCTGGAACCATTCTACAGCCGCCATTTTGAGTTTTATCGCCGCCATCTCTTATATAACAGCTATACTAGCTGCTGGAAGCATTCTTCAGCCGGCATTTTGAGTTTTATAGCCGCCATCTCTTATATAACAGCTTTACTAGCTGCTGGAACCATTCTACAGCCGCCATTTTGAGTTTTATAGGCGGCATATCTTATATAACAGCTTTACTGAGCTGCTGGAACCATTCTACAGCCGCCATTTTGAGTTTTATCGCCGCCATCTCTGATATAACAGCTTTACTGAGCTGCTGGAACTATTATACAGCCGCCATTTTGAGTTTTATAGCCGCCATCTCTTATATAACAGCTATACTAACTGCTGGAACCATTCTACAGCCGCCATTTTTGAGTTTTATGGCCGCCATCTCTTATACAACAGCTTTACTAGCTGCTGGAACCATTCTACAGCCGCCATTTTGAGTTTTATAGCCGCCATCTCTTATACAACAGCTTTACTAGCTGCTGGAACCATTCTAGAACCGCCATTTTGAGTTTTATAGCCGCCATCTCTTATATAACAGCTTTACTAGCTGCTGGAACCATTCTACAGCCGCCATTTTGAGTTTTATCGCCGCCATCTCTTATATAACAGCTATACTAGCTGCTGGAACCATTCTACAGCCGCCATTTTGATTTTTATAGCCGGCATCTCTTATATAACAGCTTTACTAGCTGCTGGAACCATTCTACAGCCGCCATTTTGAGTTTTATCGCCGCCATCTCTTACATAACAGCTTTACTAGCCGCTGGAACTATAATACAGCCGCCATTTTGAGTTTTATAGCCGCCATCTCTTATATAACAGCTTTAATAGCTGCTGGAACTATTATACAGCCGCCATTTTGAGTTTTATAGCCGCCATCTCTTATATAACAGCTTTACTAGCTGCTGGAACCATTCTACAGCCGCCATTTTGAGTTTTATAGCCGCCATCTCTTATATATCAGCTTTTACTAGCTGCTGGAACCATTCTACAGCCGCCATTTTTGGGTTTTGTACCCTGCCATCTCTAATAAAACACCTATACTAGCTGCTGGAACCATTCTACAGCCGCCATTTTTGAGTTTTATAGCCGCCATCTCTTATATAACAGCTTTACTAGCTGCTGGAACCATTCTACAGCCGCCATTTTGAGTTTTATCGCCGCCATCTCTTATATAACAGCTATACTAGCTGCTGGAACCATTCTACAGCCGCCATTTTGAGTTTTATAGCCGCCATCTCTTATATAACAGCTTTACTAGCTGCTGGAACCATTCTACAGCCGCCATTTTGAGTTTTATAGCCGCCATCTCTTATATAACAGCTATACTAGCTGCTGGAACCATTCTACAGCCGCCATTTTGAGTTTTATAGCCGCCATTTCTTACATAACAGCTATACTAGCTGCTGGAACCATTCTACAGCCGCCATTTTGAGTTTTATAGCCGCCATCTCTTATATAACAGCTTTACTAGCTGCTGGAACCATTCTACAGGCGCCATTTTGAGTTTTATCGCCGCCATCTCTTATATAACAGCTTTACTAGCTGCTGGAACCATTATACAGCCGCCATTTTGAGTTTTATAGCCGCCATCTCTTATATAACAGCTATACTAACTGCTGGATCCATTCTACAGCCGCCATTTTGAGTTTTATAGCCGCCATCTCTTACATAACAACTATACTAGATGCTGGAACCATTCTACAGCCGCCATTTTGAGTTTTATAGCCGCCATCTCTTATATAACAGCTTTACTAGCTGCTGGAACCATTCTACAGCCGCCATTTTGAGTTTTATCGCCGCCATCTCTTATATAACAGCTATACTAGCTGCTGGAACCATTCTTCAGCCGGCATTTTGAGTTTTATAGCCGCCATCTCTTATATAACAGCTTTACTAGCTGCTGGAACCATTCTACAGCCGCCATTTTGAGTTTTATAGGCGGCATATCTTATATAACAGCTTTACTAGCTGCTGGAACCATTCTACAGCCGCCATTTTGAGTTTTATCGCCGCCATCTCTGATATAACAGCTTTACTAGCTGCTGGAACTATTCTACAGCCGCCATTTTGAGTTTTATAGCCGCCATCTCTTATATAACAGCTATACTAGCTGCTGGAACCATTCTACAGCCGCCATTTTGAGTTTTATCGCCGCCATCTCTTATATAACAGCTTTACTAGCTGCTGGAACTATTATACAGCCGCCATTTTGAGTTTTATAGCCGCCATCTCTTATATAACAGCTATACTAACTGCTGGAACCATTCTACAGCCGCCATTTTGAGTTTTATCGCCGCCATCTCTTATATAACAGCTTTACTAGCTGCTGGAACCATTATACAGCCGCCATTTTGAGTTTTATAGCCGCCATCTCTTATATAACAGCTATACTAGCTGCTGGAACCATTCTACAGCCGCCAGTTTGAGATTTATAGCCGCCATCTCTTATATAACAGCTTTACTAGCTGCTGGAACCATTCTACAGCCGCCATTTTTGGTTTTATACCCGCCATCTCTTATATAACAGCTATACTAGCTGCTGGAACCATTCTACAGCCGCCATTTTGAGTTTTATAGCCGCCATCTCTTATATAACAGCATTACTAGCTGCTGGAACCATTCTATAGCCGCCATTTTGAGTTTTATAGCCGCCATCTCTTATATAACAGCCTTTACTAGCTGCTGGAACCATTCTACAGCCGCCATTTTGGGTTTTATACCCGCCATCTCTTATATAACAGCTTTACTAGCTGCTGGAACCATTCTACAGCCGCCATTTTGAGTTTTATAGCCGCCATCTCTTATATAACAGCTTTACTAGCTGCTGGAACCATTCTACAGCCGCCATTTTGAGTTTTATAGCCGCCATCTCTTATATAACAGCTTTACTAGCTGCTGGAACCATTCTACAGCCGCCATTTTGAGTTTTATCGCCGCCATCTCTTATATAACAGCTATACTAGCTGCTGGAACCATTCTACAGCCGCCATTTTGAGTTTTATAGCCGCCATCTCTTATATAACAGCTTTACTAGCTGCTGGAACCATTCTACAGCCGCCATTTTGAGTTTTATAGCCGCCATCTCTTATATAACAGCTTTACTAGCTGCTGGAACCATTCTACAGCCGCCATTTTGAGTTTTATCGCCGCCATCTCTTATATAACAGCTTTACTAGCTGCTGGAACTATTATACAGCCGCCATTTTGAGTTTTATAGCCGCCATCTCTTATATAACAGCTATACTAACTGCTGGAACCATTCTACAGCCGCCATTTTGAGTTTTATAGCCGCCATCTCTTACATAACAGCTATACTAGCTGCTGGAACCATTCTACAGCCGTCATTTTGAGATTTATAGCCGCCATCTCTTATATAACAGCTTTATTAGCTGCTGGAACCATTCTACAGCCGCCATTTTGAGTTTTATAGCCGCCATCTCTTATATAACAGCTATATTAGCTGCTGGAACCATTCTACAGCCGCCATCTCTTATATAACAGCTTTACTAGCTGCTGGAACCATTCTACAGCCGCCATTTTGAGTTTTATCGCCGCCATCACTTATATAACAGCTATACTAGCTGCTGGAACCATTCTACAGCCGCCATTTTGAGTTTTATAGCCGCCATCTCTTATATAACAGCTTTACTAGCTGCTGGAACCATTCTACAGCCGCCATTTTTGGTTTTATACCCGCCATCTCTTATATAACAGCCTTTACTAGCTGCTGGAACCATTCTACAGCCGCCATTTTGAGTTTTATAGCCGCCATCTCTTATATAACAGCTTTACTAGCTGCTGGAACCATTCTACAGCCGCCATTTTGAGTTTTATAGCCGCCATCTCTTATATAACAGCTTTACTAGCTGCTGGAACCATTCTACAGCCGCCATTTTGAGTTTTATAGCCGCCATCTCTTATATAACAGCTTTACTAGCTGCTGGAACCATTCTACAGCCGCCATTTTGAGTTTTATAGCCGCCATCTCTTATATAACAGCTTTACTAGCTGCTGGAACCATTCTACAGCCGCCATTTTGAGTTTTATAGCCGCCATCTCTTATATAACAGCTTTACTAGCTGCTGAACCATTCTACAGCCGCCATTTTGAGTTTTATAGCCGCCATCTCTTATATAACAGCCTTAACAGCTGCTGGAACCATTCTACAGCCGCCTTTTGAGTTTTATAGCCCGCCATCTCTTACATAACAGCTTTACTAGCTGCTGGAACCATTCTACAGCCGCCATTTTGAGTTTTATAGCCGCCATCTCTTATACAACAGCTTTACTAGCTGCTGGAACCATTCTACAGCCGCCATTTTGAGTTTATAGCCGCCATCTCTTATACAACAGCTTTACTAGCTGCTGGAACCATTCTACAGCCGCCATTTTGAGTTTTATAGCCGCCATCTCTTATATAACAGCTTTACTAGCTGCTGGAACCATTCTACAGCCGCCATTTTGAGTTTTATCGCCGCCATCTCTTATATAACAGCTTTACTAGCTGCTGGAACCATTCTACAGCCGCCATTTTGAGTTTTATGCCCGCCATCTCTTATATAACAGCTTTACTAGCAGCTGGAACCATTCTATAGCCGCCATTTTGAGTTTTATAGCCGCCATCTCTTATACAACAGCTTTACTAGCTGCTGGAACCATTCTACAGCCGCCATTTTGAGTTTTACAGCCGCCATCTCTTATATAACAGCCTTACCAGCTGCTGGAACCATTCTACAGCCGCCAGTTTTGGGTTTTGTACCCGCCATCTCTTACATAACAGCGCTTTACTAGCTGCTGGAACCATTCTACAGCCGCCATTTTGAGTTTTATAGCCGCCATCTCTTATACAACAGCTTTACTAGCTGCTGGAACCATTCCACAGCCGCCATTTTGAGTTTTATAGCCGCCATCTCTTATACAACAGCTTTACTAGCTGCTAGAACCATTTTACAGCCGCCATTTTGAGTTTTTACAGCCGCCATCTCTTATATAACACCTTTACTAGCTGCTGGAACCATTCTACAGCCGCCATTTTGGGTTTTATAGCCCGCCATCTCTTACATAACAGCTTTACTAGCTGCTGGATCCATTCTACAGCCGCCATTTTTGAGTTTTATAGCCGCCATCTCTTTTATAACAGCCTTACCAGCTGCTGGAACCATTCTACAGCCACCAGTTTTGAGTTTTATAGCCCGCCATCTCTTACATAACAGCTTTACTAGCTGCTGGAACCATTCTACAGCCGCCATTTTGAGTTTTATAGCCGCCATCTCTTATACAACAGCTTTACTAGCTGCTGGAACCATTCCACAGCCGCCATTTTGAGTTTTATAGCCGCCATCTCTTATATAACAGCTTTACTAGCTGCTGGAACCATTCTACAGCCGCCATTTTGGGTTTTTATACCCGCCATCTCTTATATAACAGCCTTACCAGCTGCTGGAACCATTCTACAGCCGCCATTTTGAGTTTTATAGCCGCCATCTCTTTATATGTCAGCTTTACTAGCTGCTGGAACCATTCTACAGCCGCCATTTTGAGTTTTTATCGCCCGCCATCTCTTATATAACAGCCTTACTAGCTGCTGGAACCATTCTATAGCCGCCAGTTTGAGTTTTACAGCCGCCATCTCTTATATAACAGCTTTACTAGCTGCTGGAACCATTCTACAGCCGCCCGTTTTGAGTTTTATAGCCGCCATCTCTTATACAACAGCTTTACTAGCTGCTGGAACCATTCTACAGCCGCCATTTTGAGTTTTATATCCGCCATCTCTTATATAACAGCTTTACTAGCTGCTGGGAACCATTCTACAGCCGCCATTTTGAGTTTTATCGCCGCCATCTCTTATATAACAGCTTTACTAGCTGCTGGAACCATTCTACAGCCGGCATTTTGAGTTTTATGCACGCCATCTCTTATATAACAGCTTTACTAGCTGCTGGAACCATTCTACAGCCGCCATTTTGAGATTTATAGCCGCCATCTCTTATACAACACCTTTACTAGCTGCTGGAACCATTCTACAGCCGCCATTTTGAGTTTTGTAGCCGCCATCTCTTATACAACAGCCTTACTAGCTGCTGGAACCATTCTACAGCCGCCATTTTGGGTTTTATACAGCCCCATCTCTTATATAACAGCCTTACCAGCTGCTGGAACCATTCTACAGCCGCCATTTTGGGTTTTATAGCCGCCATCTTTTTATATATCAGCTTTACTAGCTGCTGGAACCATTCTACAGCCGCCATTTTTGAGTTTTTGTAGCCGCCATCTCTTATATAACAGCCTTACTAGCTGCTGGAACCATTCTATAGCCGCCATTTTGAGTTTTACAGCCGCCATCTCTTATATACCAGCCTTACCAGCTGCTGGAACCATTCTAGAGCCGCCAGTTTTGAGTTTTATAGCCGCCATCTCTTATATAACAGCTTTACTAGCTGCTGGAACCATTCTACAGCCGCCATTTGGTTTTTATAGCCGCCATCTCTTATACAACAGCTTTACTAGCTGCTGGAACCATTCTACAGCCGCCATTTTGAGTTTTACAGCCGCCATCTCTTATACAACAGCTTTACTAGCTGCTGGAACCATTCTACAGACGCCATTTTGAGTTTTATAGCCGCCATCTCTTATATAACAGCTTTACTAGCTGTTGGAACCATTCTACAGCCGCCATTTTGGGTTTTATAGCCGCCATCTCTTATATAACAGCCTTACCAGCTGCTGGAACCATTCTACACCCGCCATTTTGAGGTTTATAGCCGCCATCTTTTATATGTCACCTTTACTAGCTGGTGGAAGCATTCTACAACCGCCATTTTTGGTTTTGTAGCCGCCATCTCTTTTATAACAGCCTTACTAGCTGCTGGAACCATTCTATAGCCGCCATTTTGAGTTTTATGCCCGCCATCTCTTATATAACAGCTTCACTAGCAGCTGGAACCATTCTACAGCCGCCATTTTAAGTTTTATAGCCGCCATCTCTTATATAACAGCTTTACTAGCTGCTGGAACCATTCTACAGCCGCCATTTTGAGTTTTATAGCCGCCATCTCTTATATAACAGCTTTACTAACTGCTGGAACCATTCTACAGCTGCCATTTTTGAGTTTTATAGCCGCCATCTCTTATATAACAGCTTTACTAGCTGTTGGAACCATTCTACAGCCGCCATTTTGGTTTTTATAGCCCGCCATCTCTTATATAACAGCTTTACTAGCTGCTGGAACCATTCTACAGCCGCCATTTTGAGTTTTATAGCCGCCATCTCTTATATAACAGCTTTACTAGCTGCTGGAACCATTCTACAGCCGCCATTTTGAGTTTTATAGCCGCCATCTCTTATATAACAGCTTTACTAGCTGCTGGAACCATTCTACAGCCGCCATTTTGAGTTTTATCGCCGCCATCTCTTATATAACAGCTATACTAGCTGCTGGAACCATTCTACAGCCGCCATTTTGAGTTTTATAGCCGCCATCTCTTATATAACAGCTTTACTAGCTGCTGGAACCATTCTACAGCCGCCATTTTGAGGTTTTATAGCCGCCATCTCTTATATAACAGCTTTACTAGCTGCTGGAACCATTCTACAGCCGCCATTTTGAGTTTTATAGCCGCCATCTCTTATATAACAGCTTTACTAGCTGCTGGAACCATTATACAGCCGCCATTTTGAGTTTTATAGCCGCCATCTCTTATATAACAGCCTTACCAGCTGCTGGAACCATTCTACAGCCGCCATTTTTGAGTTTTATAGCCGCCATCTCTTTATATATCAGCTTTACTAGCTGCTGGAACCATTCTACAGCCGCCATTTTGGTTTTATACCCGCCATCTCTTATATAACAGCCTTACTAGCTGCTGGAACCATTCTATAGCCGCCATTTTGAGTTTTATAGCCGCCATCTCTTATATAACAGCCTTTACCAGCTGCTGGAACCATTCTACAGCCGCCATTTTTGAGTTTTATAGCCGCCATCTCTTATATAACAGCTTTACTAGCTGCTGGAACCATTCTACAGCCGCCATTTTGAGTTTTATAGCCGCCATCTCTTATACAACAGCTTTACTAGTTGCTGGAACCATTCTACAGCCGCCATTTTGAGTTTTATAGCCGCCATCTCTTATATAACAGCTTTACTAGCTGCTGGAACCATTCTACAGCCGCCATTTTGAGTTTTATATGCCGCCATCTCTTATATAACAGCTTTACTAGCTGCTGGAACCATTCTACAGCCGCCATTTTGAGTTTTATAGCCGCCATCTCTTATATAACAGCTTTACTAGCTGCTGGAACCATTATACAGCCGCCATTTTGAGTTTTATAGCCGCCATCTCTTATATAACAGCTTTACTAGCTGCTGGAACCATTATACAGCCGCCATTTTGAGTTTTATAGCCGCCATCTCTTATATAACAGCCATACCAGTTGCTGGAACCATTCTACAGCCGCCATTTTGAGTTTTATCGCCGCCATCTCTTATATAACAGCTATACTAGCTGCTGGAACCATTGTACAGCCGCCATTTTGAGCTTTATAGCCGCCATCTCTTATATAACAGCTTTACTAACTGCTGGAACCATTCTACAGCCGCCATTTTGAGTTTTATAGCCGCCATCTCTTATATAACAGCTTTACTAGCTGCTGGAACCATTCTACAGCCGCCATTTTGAGTTTTATAGCCGCCATCTCTTATATAACAGCTATACTAGTTGCTGGAACCATTCTACAGCCGCCATTTTGAGTTTTATAGCCGCCATCTCTTATATAACAGCTTTACTAGCTGCTGGAACCATTCTACAGCCGCCATTTTTGAGTTTTATCGCCGCCATCTCTTATATAACAGCTTTACTAGCTGCTGGAACCATTCTACAGCCGCCATTTTGAGTTTTATAGCCGCCATCTCTTATATAACAGCTTTACTAGCTGCTGGAACCATTCTACAGCCGCCATTTTGAGTTTTATAGCCGCCATCTCTTATATAACAGCTTTACTAGCTGCTGGAACCATTCTACAGCCGCCATTTTGAGTTTTATAGCCGCCATCTCTTATATAACAGCTTTACTAGCTGCTGGAACCATTCTACAGCCGCCATTTTTGAGCTTTTATAGCCGCCATCTCTTATATAACAGCTTTACTAGCTGCTGGAACCATTCTACAGCCGCCATTTTGAGTTTTATAGCCGCCATCTCTTATATAACAGCTTTACTAGCTGCTGGAACCATTCTACAGCCGCCATTTTTGAGTTTTATAGCCGCCATCTCTTATATAACAGCTTTACTAGCTGCTGGAACCATTATACAGCCGCCATTTTGAGTTTTATAGCCGCCATCTCTTATATAACAGCTTTACTAGCTGCTGGAACCATTCTACAGCCGCCATTTTGAGTTTTATCGCCGCCATCTCTTATACAACAGCTTTACTAGCTGCTGGAACCATTATACAGCCGCCATTTTGAGTTTTATAGCCGCCATCTCTTATACAACAGCTTTACTAGCTGCTGGAACCATTCTACAGCCGCCATTTTGAGTTTTATAGCCGCCATCTCTTATATAACAGCTTTACTAGCTGCTGGAACCATTCTACAGCCGCCATTTTGGGTTTTATACCCGCCATCTCTTATATAACAGCTTTACTAGCTGCTGGAACCATTCTACAGCCGCCATTTTGGGTTTTTATAGCCGCCATCTCTTATATAACAGCTTTTACTAGCTGCTGGAACCATTCTACAGCCGCCATTTTGGGTTTTATACCGCCATCCCTTCTATAACAGCTATACTAGCTGCTGGAACCATTCTACAGCCGCCATTTTGAGTTTTATAGCCGCCATCTCTTATATAACAGCTATACTAGCTGCTGGAACCATTCTACAGCCGCCATTTTGAGTTTTATAGCCGCCATCTCTTATATAACAGCTTTACTAGCTGCTGGAACCATTCTACAGCCGCCAATTTGAGTTTTATAGCCGCCATCTCTTATATAACAGCTTTACTAGCTGCTGGAACCATTCTACAGCCGCCATTTTTGGGTTTTTATACCCGCCATCTCTTATATAACAGCCATACTAGCTGCTGGAACCATTCTACAGCCGCCATTTTGAGTTTTATAGCCGCCATCTCTTATATAACAGCTTTACTAGCTGCTGGAACCCTTCTACAGCCGTCATTTTTGAGTTTTATCGCCGCCATCTCTTATATAACAGCTATACCAGCTGCTGGAACCATTCTACAGCTGCCATTTTGAGTTTTATAGCCGCCATCTCTTATATAACAGCTTTACCAGCTGCTGGAACCATTCTACAGCCGCCATTTTTGAGTTTTATAGCCGCCATCTCCTTATAACAGCTATACTACAGGGTGGAATCAATTCTAGTAGCCGCCAATTTTGATTTTAAAGCCGCCACTCTTATATAACAGCTTTAGTCCCAGTGAACCATTCTACAGTCGACATTTTATTTTATCGCCCTTTCTGGTTCGCTCGCGCTGACCTTTGCGCCTTTGTTTTGCCCTCCTTCAAATAACAGCTTCTTGATGGATTTAATGTAAAGGCGTTACCATTCTACTCCGGCCATTTTGGTAAAGAAACGTCTTTATAGCGCCTCTTTTCCGCTACTGCTGTTGAACCTTTCGCGCCTTTTGAGTTTTATAGCCGCCTCTCTTATAAAGTTACTAGGGGGTCCTTGGGTGCCGCCTTTTTTTTACCGACTCCATCGCTTATAGGGTTAAATACAGCATACCAGCTTGCAAGCCTACAGTCCTTGCCATTTTGAGTTTTAAATCCGCCATCTCTTATAGAACAGCCTTACTTGCTGCTGGAACCATTCTTACTGCCGTCCATTTTGAGTTTTATACCCGGCATCTCTTATATATCAGCTTTACTAGCTGCTGGAACCATTCTACAGCCGCCATCTCTTATATAACAGCTAACTACTGCTGAAATTATTATACAGCCGTCATTTTGAGTTTTATAGCCGCCATCTCTTATATAACAGCTATACTAGCTGCTGGAACCATTCTACAGCCGCCATTTTGGGTTTTATAGCCGCCATCTCTTATACAACAGCTTTACTAGCTGCTGGAACCATTCTACAGCCGCCATTTTGAGTTTTATAGCCGCCATCTCTTATATAACAGGCTACTAGCTGCTGGAACCATTCTACAGCGCCATTTTGAGTTTTATAGCCGCCATCTCTTATATTGTAAAAGCTTACAGCTGCTGGAACCATTCTACAGCCGCCATTTTGAGGGTTTTAGCCGCCATCTCTTATATAACAGCTTATACTAGCTGCTGGAACCATTCTACAGCCGCCATTTTGAGTTTTATAGCCGCCATCTCTTATATAACAGCTATACTAGCTGCTGGAACCATTCTACAGCCGCCATTTTGAGTTTTTATAGCCGCCATCTCTTATATAACAGCTTTACTAGCTGCTGGAACCATTCTACAGCCGCCATTTTGAGTTTTATAGCCGCCATCCTTTTATACGCCATATAACAGCTTTACTAGCTGGAACCATTCTACAGCCGCCATTTTGAGTTTTATAGCCGCCATCTCTTATATAACAGCTTTACTAGCTGCTGGAACCATTCTACAGCCGCCATTTTGAGTTTTATAGCCGCCATCTCTTATATACCAGCTTTAGTAGCTGCTGGAACCATTCTACAGCCGCCATTTTGGGTTTTCTACCCGCCATCTCTTTTATAACAGCCTAGTTGCTGGAACCATTCTACAGCCGTCATTTTAAGTTTTATCGGCCGCCATCCTTCATAACAGTCTTGGCTAGCTGCTGGAACCATTCTACAGCCGCGCCGTTTGGTTTTATACCCGCCATCTCTTATATAACAGCCTTACTATGCTGCTGGCATTCTACAGCCGCCATTTTGACCTTTATAGCCGCCATCTCTTATATAACAGCTTTACTAGCTGCTGGAACCATTCTACAGCCGCAATTTTGAGTTTTATAGCCGCCATCTTCTTATACAACAGCTTTACTAGCTGCTGGAACCACCCTACAGGCGCCATTTCTCTTGAGTTTTATAGCCGCCATCTCTTATATAACAGCTTTACTAGCTGCTGGAACCATTCTACAGCCGCCATTTTGAGTTTTATAGCCGCCATCTCTTATACAACAGCTTTACTAGCTGCTGGAACTATTCTATAGCCGCCATTTTCGAGTTTTATAGCCGCCATCTCTTATATAACAGCTTTACTAGCTGCTGGAACCATTCTACAGACGCCATTTTTAGTTTTATAGCCGCCATCTCTTATATAACAGCTTTACACTAGCTGCTGGAACCATTCTACAGTCGCCATTTTGAGGTTTATAGCTGCTACAACACTTTACTCAGCTGCCATTTGGAACCCGTTTTACCGCCGCCATGTTCAGTTTGTAGCCGCCTTATATAACAGCTTTTACTAGCTGCTGGAACCATTATACAGCCGCCATTTTGAGTTTTATAGCCGCCAATTCTTATATAACAGCTTTACTAGCTGCTGGAACCATTATACAGCCGCCGTTTACGAGGTTGTATCGCCGCCATCT
>JAECWI010000488.1:0-16682 GCA_018150345.1 Drosophila equinoxialis
TACTACCTTTAACCCGGAGTCGCTGTTCTATCTATGCCATGGCAAGAACCTTTAGGGTCGTCTGCTCCTTGATTACAACCTTCGATTCCCAGTAGTCTGCTCAGAGTCTTCTATTAATATCTTAAAACATATTTCATTTCCTATTTAGTTCATAGAAAGTTGTAGTATTATTTGTTTTTCTTTTTTTCCATTGTGTATTGTGTCGTAAAAAAAAAAAACAAGTAGCCCACCTATTGTCTGGTTTGGCCGACACTATAGTGCCGCTTCGGAGTTGTTAATGCTAGCGATATAATTAAGGTGGATCATCAAAGTGTAAATGGAGGATATAAGTCTCTAAGAGCCCTTGTTGACAGTGGTTCACAGAGCACCATTGCTTCTGAACAGGCTTTTCAAATATTAAAATGGCAAACTTACGTTCTAGCTAATCCTAGTGGGGGTTATAATAGTGGTGGTAACCGTATATCGTCTCGAGATGCACCAAAGAAATCAGAATAAATCTATAGTGGCAAGAACAATAGATGTGACAGGCGTTGAACAGCGATGGGAGAAGAAGAGAGGTAAATTTCAAAACACATACAAGAACAAAACTTAATAAATAAAATTGTGGCCCTGGCAGTACCTCACTTTGAAGGTAAATTGATACATAATGTGTAAACACCTATTTATTGAGTTAAAATGATAAGAGTATTAGTTTAGAGTCTTCAGATTTAAAATTTCTAAGTTTTCGGCAGTTTTCGGCAGTTGGTGCGTATAGCTCGTTCAAGGGTCATGGAAAAGTACATGGAAAAGGACATCTTGAGGTTGCCCAGGCAATTGTATAGCCCAAGTTTCAATGAGGCTCTTCCATTAAAAATAGCAAACGTGCATATGTCAAAATGGCAAACTTACGTTCTAGCTAATCCTAGTGGGGGTATATAATAGTGGTGGTAACCGTATATCGTCTCGAGATGCACCAAAAGAAATCAGATAAATCTATAGTGGCAAGAACAATAGATGTGACAGGCGTTGAACAGTGATGGGAGAACAAGAGAGGTAAATTTCAAAACAAATACAACAACAAAACTTAATAAATAAAATTATGGCCCGTCGGCAGTACCTCACTTAGAAGGTAAATTGATACATAATGATTATCTAAAACATAATTTCAATATAGATTCGAATAATAAATTGTCCAAAACTGTATTACAAAAAGAGCAGACATGGCAAAATATTTTTAAAAGGACAACATGTTGGACAACATTTAATGATAACCAGAGTAACCACTCAAATTTCAGCAATCAGCGATATTTAAAAATAGTGGAGCCAAGATCACATTGGAACAAGTCAAAAGTAAAGGTTGTTATTTTTTAAAAGGATCACCTTATAAAAAGGCTAAAAATCATCACAGTATGGCACATCAATAATGTCTAGATATCCCGGAACAGAAAGAGTTCGGTACTAGAAGATAAAGGTAATGTCACAGAATTAGAATTATTAAACATCATATTGAATCACTAGGTGTTAACTTCCATTATGTAGCTGATCATGCTTTATTGATATTAGTCAACTTATGATAATATTAATACAAATAATATTAAAACGAATCGAAAAAAATAAATGTTCATCTGTAAATGAACCTCTTAGCTCCCCCAGAATATTATAGCTCCGCCAGAATATTGCAAAGAGGTTGAACAGGTGGTTTAAAGCAGTTACTACGGGTCATCAGAGGTTGTAAAGCAGTGCCCGATTCACTTGAAGATTATTCCTGATGGAGTAATCAAGCCTTTTCATCACTCACTGAGTCTCCTAGCTCCTAGAGTCTGCTAGCAGCAGATGCATCTAGTGAGGTAACGAAGCAAGTCGAGCAATGGATCGAACAAGGTGTGGTTCATCAAGTCATCTTCAAATGTCGCCAGCAGGGTGGACATCGTGAAGAATAAAGATGGAATAGTTCGAGATGTTTTCCTGTGTTAAAGAGGAGGTGGAAAGATACATCAGGCGAAATGGTTTTCCATAATGGATCTGCAAAATGGATTTTTCCATTTCCCTTTTGAGGAGCAAAGCAAACCGTATACAGCATTCATCACAAAGAGGGCGTAGTTTGAATTCAATCACGCGCATTTTGGTTTTAACAAGTCTCCAGCGGCATTACCGGATCCATTGATCCGGTGTTGCATATTTACTCATTGGTAGCGCCAACCGAACTCCACACGGATCTATCTAAAGACGGATTTGTACCAGTGTTGCTGCAGCACTTTGATGGCCATCTTCATCCAGTTTATTATTGGAGCAGAAAAGGCACAGAAGCAGAGGCCAAGGTTCATATCTATTATCTGAAGGATTAAAAAGCACCCCTACCAAGAAGTTTCCACCTCAAGAAGATTCGACACTATCTCTTAGGGTTGAAATTTGATCTTGCACCTGACTTTGCAGCGCTTAAGCCGACTACTATAAAAGTGACGTACCAAGAGACGTCTCGCAATGGATTTTATTTATAGTGTATTAAGGTATTGAGATGTATTGTTCTATGATTATTCACCAGTCATAAAATAAGTATGTGTTCTTTCGAATGTCTTTTATTGAATGAATTTTGTTCTCTTAGTTAACCGCTTCTGAGTTGTAAACACCTATTTATTGAGTTAAAATGATAAGGATTAGTTTAGAGTCTTCCGATTTAATTTCTAAGTTTTCGGCAGTTTTCGGCAGTTTTCGGCAGTTTTCGGCAGTTGGTGCGTCTAGCTTGTTCAAGCGTCACCGGAAGAAGAGGAGAAAACTTTCAGTGCGGCACCAGGCCGATACCGATATTTTCCATAGGCGACTTAATACTAACAAACGATACTTAAATCCTAACATTCGAGACTTAAATACTAACAATCGATACTTATTACTAACAATCGATACTTATTACTAACAATCGATACTTATTACAATACCGGTTTCGATATATGCGTGAGTATTTAAAAGACTTGTAAATAATTGGGATCTTACAATAATGATTATCTAAAACATAATTTGCAATATAAATTCCAATAATAAATTGTCCAAAACTGTATTACAAAAAGAGCAGACATGGCAAAATATTTTTAAAAGGACAACATGGTGGACAACATTTAATGATAACCAGAGTAACCACTCAAATTTCAGCAATCAGCGATATTTAAAAATAGTGGAGCCAAGATCACATTGGAACAAGTCAAAAAGTGAAGGTAGTTATTTTTTAAAAGGATCACCTTATAAAAAAGGCTAGAAATCATCACAGTATGGCACATCAATAATGTGTAGATATCCCGGAACAGAAAGTGTTCGGTACTAGAAGATAAAGGTAATGTCCAGAATTAGAATTATTAAACATCATATTGAATCACTAGGTGTTAACTTCCATTATGTAGCTGATCATGCTTTATTGATGTTAGTCAACTTATGATAATATTAATACGAATAATATTAAAACGAATCGAAAAAAATAAATGTTCATCTGTAAATGTTCCAATTCAGTCACACAAGAAACTCTTATAGCTCCGCCAGAATATTGCAAAGAGGTTGAACAGGTGGTTTAAAGCAGTTACTACAGGTCATCAGAGGTTGTAAAGCAGTGCCCGATTCATTTGAAGATTATTCCTGATGGAGTAATCAAGCCTTTTCATCACTCACTGAGTCTCCTAGCTCTTAGAGTCTGCTAGCAGCAGATGCATCTAGTGAGGTAACGAAGCAAGTCGAGCAATGGATCGAACAAGGTGTGGTTCATCAAGTCATCTTCAAATGTCGCCAGCAGGGTGGACATCGTGAAGAACAAAGATGGAATAGTTCGAGATGTTTCCCTGTGTTAAAGAGGAGGTGGAAAGATACAACAGGCGAAATGTCCAGGGTGGACATCGTGAAGAATAAAGATGGAATAGTTCGAGATGTTTCCCTGTGTTAAAGAGGAGGTGGAAAGATACAACAGGCGAAATGGTTTTCCATAATGGATCTGCAAAATGGATTTTTCCATTTCCCTTTTGAGGAGCAAAGCAAACCGTATACAGCATTCATCACAAAAGAGGGGTAGTTTGAATTCAATCAAGCGCATTTTGGTTTTAACAAGTCTCCAGCGGCATTACCGGATCCATTGATCCGGTGTTGCATATTTACTCATTGGAAGCGCCAACCGAACTCCACACGGATCTATCTAAAGACGGATTTGTACCAGTGTTGCTGCAGCACTTTGATGGCCATCTTCATCCAGTTTATTATTGGAGCAGAAAAAGCACAGAAGCAGAGGCCAAGTGTCATATCTATTATCTGAAGGTCAAAGCACCCTACCAAGAAGTTTCTCAAGAAGATTCGAAACTATCTCTTAGGGTTGAAATTTGATCTTGCCACTGACTGTGCAGCGCTTAAGCCGACTACTACTAAAAGTGACGTACCAAGAGAGGTCTCGCAATGGATTTTGTATATAGTGTATTATAGGTATTAGATGTATTGTTGTATGATTATTCACCAGTCATAAAATAAGTATGTGTTCTTGACAAATGTCTTTTATTGAATGAATTTTGTTCTCTTAGCTAAAGGCTTGCTAGCTGTCGGCGCAGCGGCAAAACAGCCGTTTTATATATCTTATATAAAAGTAAAGTAACAATATGTAAGTCGGGCAGAGAGTGTGAGTTATGCATGCACATATGTTTATTAGCGGTCAGTATAAGAAACATTATTACTCGGCTCTAAGCAATGAATGCAATGAGTGCATATCATATTACGTTTGCACTTGCAATGTGTGCGGCCACTTGGCACGCTTTCATTGAGTGACAAAGGCAATGCCCATGCATATTCGGCTAACAAAGTGTTGCCGCTCAATATTTATGTTGAGTAATCAGAACTCGTATGTGCATACACTACATCTCCCTCCTTTTGAAAAATAATAATTATTTTATTTATTTATATTTTTTTGTTTTTTTTTTGTTCTATATAATGATAAAAAAAACTGAGATGATCAAAAATATTTATATGTATATATTCTATTACCTATGTATGTTATTATGAAATAAAAAGTTTTAATCTATCTTTATGAAGTGTCTGTTTTTTATTTTTGTGTTTAACTATCATAACATTATTCCTATCTCCCATTTTCGTTACTTTATACGGACCATTATATCTAACTTATGACCTGTTTAATTTCTTAGTAATACTTTATCTCCTACTAATATATCTATATTGTTTACTTTATGATCATATAGTACCTTATTTTTATTCGTATGCTTTTCTAGCATTACCCTAGCTCTTTCATATGCTACTTCTAATCTAAATTTGCTTTTTTAGCATAATCATCTATATTATATATTGCTTCTACGCTATCTATGTGGGAAATGGCATTGAGAGAGAGCCCTCCGAAGTGATAGAAGAGAGGAGACAAACACGTAGTGGCCGAACATTCTAGTAGTTGAGAGAGAGCAGGGCATTCGATCATTATATAAGTTGAGTGAGAGCTTGTTAAAGAGGCCGCGGGTCATTCGAAAAGAGACTGTCAACTGAGTCGCACGTCAAGGTCCATAAGTAGTCCAGTGTTATTTTTAAAAGTATGTTTAAATCTTAACAATATATTGAACTCGATTGTCATCAAACAATTCAAATATTAATAAATAAATAAATATAGTAACGATCATTAAATCACCACTACAGTTTTGGGGGCTCGCCCGAAATATTGTTTAAAGAAATTAACATACATATAACACCGCGTGAGTGAAAGAGACAACAAATAAAGTTCTACGAAGTGACAAAGCTAAAACCTTTTGTGTCGGCATCATTGTGTAAGAGCAAGCGAGATAGGCTGTGCTACATTTGTTGCGCAAAATCGTTGATGCCCAAATACGTTACGAAGCAGACACTACATGAACGATCACGTTTGGTAACGGACGGCGATCAGTGAATCTTTCTAGAACAGTCTAGAAACATTTGGACAGAGCGAATCGAGGCAAAACGTCAGCAGAGGTAGAGGCAACCCGTTGGCAGATGCAAAGCTGGACGTAGCGTGAGGTGAAACGTAAGCAGAGGCAGAGGCAACCCGTTGGCAGAGGCGAAGCTGGACGTAGCGCGAGGCAAAACGTAAGCAGAGGCAGAGGCAACCCGTTGGCAGAGGCGAAGCTGGACGTATTTATTGGTATCGAACAAAAGAAAATATTGTAATATGGAGCTTGACGAGGTTATGGCATTGCGAGTCGCAGATTTGCGAAATTGAACCTAAGCACAGTGGGAAGAAAAGGTGATTTACAAAATAGACTTCTTAGTCATTACAATATTCAACACCAGGATAGCGAGGAAGAAGTAGAATCGGTAGTTACAGCTACAGGCGAACTGCCTACAAATAATTTTGGTCGATCTTGGTACACCTTAAAAGATGTTGGGGGCAGTGTATCCTATTTTTCCAGCTCAGGTAGTCCCGATATTGATTTGTGGGTGCAAGAGATAGAAGAGTGTGCTATTACAGTACAATGGGATAAGCTACAGACCTTTATACATATACGCCAAACAGTTGTTAGCTGCGGCAGCTAAATCATTTATTCGGAGTCAACATGCTATACACAACTGGGAGATATTAAAAGCAGCATTGCGAAGGAATTTTTCAGCAGCTGAGATTCATAGAATATTATCGCAACGTTCTCGAAAAGAGAGGAGACATTACATGAATATTTGTATGCTTTAATGGAAATTGCCAAACCAGTCAATTTGGACGATGAGAGCTTGATAGAATACTTTGTAAAGGGCATTCCAGACCCACAAGTAAATAAAGCTATTCTATTTCAAGCCAGGAATCTAGAACAACTGAAATTTGAAATAGAAACGAATCAGAAAGTGCGTGCTTCACAAAAGTCGTTAAACAAGTTTGAGGCTCAGTCAGGAAAAAATATTAATCAGGGTACAATAATAGATACATCTACGAATCGAAAACGCTACGGATGTGGTGATACATCACATATCAGACGAGACTGTCCAAAGAACGGTCAAAAGTGTTTTAAATGTGGTAAAGTAGGACATCGAATGGCCCAGTGCAAACCAGAAAATGCAATTAAATACGAGAGAAATACAAACGTGGTAGAAAATGAAGATGTAGTAATACAGCCGTCAAGAGAATTTACTCCGTCAGGGTTAGAACTTAAAGACTTGTAGATACTGGCGCTGGTTTATGTCTTATGCGAAGAATAATTTATTTTATGATTGGATCGAAACCGTTATTGGGCGGAGCTAGACACTTAACAGGAATTGGCGACAGTAAGGCGTTGACTTTCGGTAGTTTTAGATTGCTATTCGCAACGATGTAGAAGTATGTCACACCCATAGTATACCAAAGAGAGAACAAAATGAGCAGGAGAGATTGGAAATATCTTCATCACAAATATTGAAGAGAGGGATACGAGTCCAGACATAAATCTTTCGCATTTGAACCAATTGACAAAAGGGGAAGTAGAGATATTAATTCGAAACTACAAACCAAAAAGAAATGCAAACGCACCAGTAAGCATGAAAATTATATTCAGCGACGAAATACCTGTCCATCAGCACCCGAGACGTTTAGCCCTTTGTGACCAGGAAATAGTTGACAAACAAATTCAAGAATGGCTAGCAGAGCAAATAATTAAAACCAGTACTTCTCAGTACGCGTCTCCAGTTGTCTTAGTCTCGAAAAAGAATGGTCAGAAGCGTTTATGCTGTGACTACAGGAACTTAAATGGAAAGATACGTTCTTAGATAAATTTCCAAGGTGCTCATGTGTTGACAGCGTTTAGTTTTAGCAAACGTTGCAAGTTGTTCAATGTAGGTTTTAAGTTTAGACTCTCAGAAATACACTTCTTCTTGTTACTCAGAGTGGACAATATGAATTCCTGTATGTTCCTTTCGGTATTTCTAATTCACCAGCTGTATTTACAAGCTTGACCAGCTGTGTTACGAGATTTCATTAAAGCAAATGATTGTGTAGTCTACATGGACGACATCATCATTCCAAGTGCAGGTATAGATGATGCTTTGGCCAAGCTAAAACGCGTACTAGACGTGTCATCAAAAAACGGGTTACGAATTAATTGGAATAAATGTCAGATGCTGCAACGAAAAGTTCTTTTTTTAGGGTATGATGTAGAAAATGGTACCATAACGCCGAGCAAGGAAAAGATTAGAGCTGTTTCGTATTTTCCCATCCTAACTAGCAAAAGGGGTTACAAAGATTTTTGGGTCAAACTTCCTATTTTAGAAAATTTATTGAGAATTATGCAGTAATCGCGAAGCCGTTGTCCGATTTAATGCGTAAGGATTCGAAGTTTGAATTTAAAGATATACACAAACTCGCTTTCGAAGAACTAAGAGCTGCGTTGACTAAAGAACCCGTCCTTAAATTGTTTAACCCGAAATTGCAAACTGAAATACATGCGGACGCTTCAAAATACGGATTTGGGGCAGCTTTGTTACAAAAGCAATCAAAGGATAATTCATTTCATCCCGTTGAATATATGAGTCGTAAGACAAAATAGTGTGAAGAAAGGTATCATTCTTATGAACTCGAAGTTCTTGCTATAATTGGAGCACTAACCAAATGGCGTTTTTATGTCCTAGGATCTCGATTCACCATAGTTACTGATTGTAACGCATTCGCTATGACTATGAAAAAGAAAGATGTTCCTTTGAGAGTTGCTCGTTGGGCTATGTATCTTCAAGATTTTGATTATGTTATTGTACATCCATCAGCTACTCAAATGAGGCACGTCGATGCGTTGAGTCGTTTCGCATGTCTTATGCTTGTTGAGGACACTATTAAACATCGATTAAAAGAAGCTCAGTTGCAAGATGAATGGACCAAGGCAGTAAGGACGCTAGTCGAAAATGAATGTTATAAAGACTTCTATATAGAGAACGAAATTCTCTTTAAAGACCCTAATTGTGAGTTTTTTGTAGTACCTTCGGCAATGGACCATGAGATTATTAGACTTGCGCATATCCATTTTTCCGTCAAGAAAACGCAAGATTTGATCGAGAAATCATACTATATTCCCGAATTGAGAGATAACGTTATTCTTGTGGTACATAGTTGTGTGGAGTGTATTGTTGTTAACGCAAAGGCTGGCAAAATAGTGGGATATCTAACTTCAATAGAAAAGGGTGACAAACCACTTTGTTCTTACCATATTGATCACGTCGGACCAATGCAACTTACGAATAAACGGTATAATTACTTGTTGGTTATGATAGATGGTTTTTTTAAAAGGAAAGGATTCACATGATTGTTATTCCAATGTTAGCTAAAATGAGTTTAGATAATCCAGCTTCGTGGTATAAATACGTAGGGAAAGTTCAGCAAATCATCAACGATACGGCACCTAGAAGTACTAAGATCGCTCCCTTTAAGATCTAACCGGGATTGCACATGCGTAGATCAGAGGATGTCGACCTTAAAGAACTACTCGATGATCTTCTAATCGAAGAACTAGCGGCACATAGGAAGAAAATACGAATGGAGGCAGTTGAAAATATAAAACAAATTCAAGAGGAAAACATGAAGTCAGCTAATCTAAAGAGAAAAGAGGGAAAACGATTCAAAATAAATGATTTGGTTGCTATTAAGCGTACCCAATATGGCGTTGGTCTGAAACTTAAAGGAAAGTATTTAGGACCATATAAGGTAACGGCGATTAAAAATCATGGAAGATATGAAGTAGAGAAAGTCGGACAAGCGGAAGGGCCTAATAGGACATCAACTGTATCGGAATATATGAAATTGTGGGGACCGTCATTCGTGTCGAATGTACTGTCAGGAGGGCCGAATGTGGGAAATGGCATTGAGAGAGAGCAATCCGAAGTGATAGAAGAGAGGAGACAAGCACGTAGTTGCCGAACATTCTAGTAGTTGAGAGAGAGCAGGGCATACGATCATTATATAAGTTGAGTGAGAGCTTGTTAAAGAGGCCGCGGGTCATTCGAAAAGAGACTGTCAACTGAGTCGCACGTCAACGTCCATAAATAGTCCAGTGTTATTTTTAAAAGTATGTTTAAATCTTAACAATATATTGAACTCGATTGTCATCAAACAATTCAAATATTAATAAATAAATAAATATAGTAACGATCATTAAATCACCACTACATCTATTCTATTAAATTGTTTTGGTAAATTACTTGTTTTACCAAAATATTGAAGCCATACGTCCCAATCAGTTTTATCAACCGATATGTAGGATCGGATTCATTAAAAGTTCAATGACTTCTTTCTATTGTTCCAACTGTCTGGTGGTGGTGTGCTGTAGATGTAATATTTTTAATATTTAAATATTTGCACAAATTGTCTATAATTGAATTCTTATATTCTTCATTGGACCGTACTTCAGGATAAAAGATTCAGACTATTTGCATTCTTATTCGTAACAGGTATGGCAACTAAATACTTACACATGACGTTATTTTAACTTCATATTAAAGTGACTGCATACTTGTTCCATTTTCTGATTTTGGTAGTGTCCACTATCACTCTGTCGAAAACATTTATGGGTGTGTCAGTTATTGTTAGTGGGGTCTTACTATGTTTCATTATTTTGGCTTCCTGGCATTTTTGACATTTTCGTATGTACTCAGTGATATCACGAGTAATATTTTTCCAAAAATAATGTCTTTTGATTTTTGCTAAAGTTTTTGAAATGCAAGTATGACCTCCTTGTATGGGATCGTCATGGAAGTTAGACAAAATAGCTTCTTTATCTTTTTGTTTATTTATTAGGGTCACCGGGTTGAGTAGCGCTACTCTTAATGTTTTTATTATTTTATTGTCCATTAATTTGAAATTATTTATTAAAGTATTTTAAAAGATATTTTCCCACGGTGCCATTTTGAGTTGGCTGATTTTATTTATACCGGCTTGCAGTTCAAGCCTTTAGAAAAATGGACCTAAATCTAGGATTCCATTGGTATATAAATCGCTAACATCATATCTTGCAGTAATTTTTCTGCCACGTTTAAATAAACATAACATATCTTTTACATGCAATGTCACTACTTTAAAGAAAGTAGTGAAAGATCTAGATGCTTGTTTGCTTGCATCCGTAATTATACAGAATTATTTATTAAAGTCGGGGTATTTTATTTATAACAATGTTGGTTCCATTAGTTTACTTTTAAATATTGGAATGCGTCTTGGCATTCAACTGTCCATTCAAAGGGAATATTCTTTTTACATAATCTTGTTATGTCCCGGGAATATTCGGCGAAGTTTTTAATGAATCGTCTATAATAATTGCAAAAGGCTACAAAACGTCTAGCGCTATCCGCATTGTGCGGGACTGGGTAATTAATGATGACGTCCTATTTCTTGTCATCTGGAAGTATTCCTTTATCTGTGCATTTATGACCAAGAAAAGTCACTTCATGCATACAAAATAACATTTTTTTGATGTAGCTTTAGGTTGTATTCCCTGCATTTGTCAAAAACATATGTTAAGTTTTTATGCATGTGTTTTTGGAACAACCTATAACTATTAAGGCATCCATGTAAAGGAATGCTTGTGAAGGTTCTAACCCAAGGAGAATGCAATAGTCCTTATCATCCTCTTGAAATGACGTTAGGCGCTTAATTTTTTTGAATCTGACAAGTAAAAATTGCCTTTTAAATGAAATAATTTGACAAGTAATAATGGGCTTTTATATTCAGATGCAGAAGGCTCGACTATTCCGTCGGTGATCAATTTTCCGACTTGCTTCTGTATCTCGTTCACCTGACTGTGTGGGCTTCTATAATTTTTGATATATACTGGTTCATCATCCTTTAATCTCAGTTTCTGTTTGTAGAAATTATTTGTAGTCATTGGTTCTGTTTCCAATCCGAATATATCGCTGTATTTGGTGCATAAGCTTGAGAGCTGTGACTTAAATTGTAAAGGAAAGTTCTTTGATAGTTGAGATAATACAGACTTTTCTCTAGTTTTATTATTAGTTTTGACTACTTCGTAGTTCGAAAGTGATTCATATGCTAAATTATTTGTATTGACTACTTGATCTCTATTTGTAGTATTAAGTAGTCTTATGAATGCATTTTTTGTTGTTGCTATTGTACTAGCTATGTAAATACCATTTTAATTTCCTGGTTTGAAATCAATACACTGTCTTGTTGGGAATTTAATTAAATTTTTCTAATAACTTGGGATTTCTCTGGCAAAAGTATTGAGTTGTTGCCAGAACTGTATGTTATTGGTACATAAATTGGATATTTAAGTTTTTCGTTCCCTAATATGCCATCGCAAGGAATTGGAAAAAAAGGATTTATAACTTCTAAAAAAAAAAAGGGGTTGGGGATAAATTAGTTAATTTTTTTTATTGAAAAATGGTTTTTTTTTTTTTTTTTTTTTTTTTTTTTTTTTTTTGTTTAAAATTTTTTTCTTTTATTCATTTCACTTTCTTGTCGTTACTTATTTAATAACATTTAATTATGTTTTGTATCGTTTATAAATTTAATTATTTTTTTTTTGTTGTTTGTGCGCTTTTTCTTTTTTAAATCTTGTCCAAGTCGTTTGCTTGGCTCATATATTTTTTTAGAAACATTTTTTATGCAGTTTGTACAGTTTATAAAAGCAATTGGCACACATTATAATAACAATTATTAGAAGCATTATGTTTACATATTTCAATTCAATGTAATTTGGTTCTACTTTATTTATCACATTAGCAGTGGAATCCACTGACTTAACGTTCAAAGGGAAAGGTTCTTTTTACATAATCTTGTTATGTGCCTCAAATATTCGGCGAAGTTTTTAATGAATCGTCTATAATAATTTGAAAAGGCTACAAAACGTCTAGCGCTATCCGCATCGTGCGGGACTGGGTAATTCATGATGACGTCATATTTCGTGTTATCTGGAAGTATTTCTTTATCTGTGCATTCATGACCAAGAAAAGTCACTTCATGCACACAAAATGAACATTTTTCTGGATGAAGCTTTAGGTTGTATTCCCTGCATTTGTCAAAAACAACAACCTATAACTATTAAGTCATCCATGTTGTGGAAATTGGAAAAAAGATTACTTCTTGTCTTTGCTGTTGACAGATTCAGAATGAATCGTCTCTCTTTATTTAATAATTGACTTAGCCTAAAGTATATAATGAAGTTTGGAGTTCTGTCGCCCAGTGGCGTATAACCACTTATCATATTGTATATACAATACAGTGGGCATATGCTCAAGTGGCATGCAACATACTATACCTCCCTTTTTTTAAAAAAAATAACGTAATATAATGGAGTTATTTAATATAAAATTTATTATTATTTGTAAACACCTATTTATTGAGTTAAAAACAGGGATTAGTTTAGAGTCTTCAGATTTAAATTTTAAGTTTTCGGTAGTTTTCGGCAGTTGGTGCGTCTAGCTCGTTCAAGCGTCACCGGAAGAAGAGAGAGAAAACTTTCAGTGCGGCACCAGGCCGATACCGAAATTTTCCATAGGCGACTTAATACTAACAAACGATACTTATTACTAACAATCGATACTTATTACTAACAATCGATACTTATTACTAACAATCGATATTACAATACCGGTTTCGATATATGCTTGAGTATTTAAAAGACTTGTAAATAATTGGGATTTACAACTCGGCCGTCCTGACAAAGGATCGACCTCGATCCCAGTGGCCAACCAGGGGGTAAACAACAACATCAACTGGCCAGGTTAAATTTCACCTCATCAGCAGCGGCAGTTGCAGCAACTCATGCTGTCCTCGGTCGGCGTCGTCAGTTGCACGTCCGGACTGGAGGAGGCAGAAGCAGCAGGCGTGATGACTGTAGCGGAAGACGGCACGGAGGGCACTACGGCAGGCATGTCTTCCCCTTGGTCAGCGGCCAAGGGAACGTCAGAGTCAGTAGGATGCGGCCAACAGTATGCACGGTGGCATGCAAGGCATCGAGCAGGGCAGCAAACGTCATCGTCAGATGAAGAGCAGGAGTAATAACGGAGGTACCAGTGGCTCGAATCGCCACTGACTGTACTGGCAGCGGTAGGCACGGAAGCGGCAGCCGAGACAGCAGCGGGAACTGCAGGGGCCGGCATGGAAGCAGGTACAGCAGCAGCTGGTCTTGTAGCGGCAAGCCTGGAAGCGGTGAATATGTAAGATGCGGGTACTACAGCGGCAGGTCTGGAAGTGGCGGCTACAGCAGTAGCGGGTATGGCAACGGCGGACGCGGCAGCAGCGGGTACTGCAGCGGGTACAGCGGCGGCGGGTACAGCAGTGGATACGGCTGCGGCAGTCACAGCAGTGGGCACGTGAGCAGCGGGTAAAGCAGCGGCGGGCACAATGGCAAAGCTTGGTACTGCGGCAGCAGGTACAGCAGTGGGCACGTGAGCAGTGGGTACAGCAGCAACAAGTACTGCAGCGGCAGGCACATCAGTGGGTAAGGCAGCGGCGGACGCAGCAGCAGCGAGTATGTCAGCAGTCGGCCCGGCAGGGGCGAGTATGTCAGCGGTTGGCCCAGCAGGGACGGATGTGTCAGCAGTTGGCCCGGCAGGGGCCAGTATATCGGCAGTTGGCCCAGCAGGGGCGGATGTGTCAGCAGTTGGCCCAGCAGGGGCGGATGTGTCAGCAGTTGGCCCGGCAGGGGCGAGTATATCAGCAGTTGGCCCAGACGTGGCGAGTATAACCGCGGCGGGCCCGGCAGGGGCGGATGTGGCCGCAGTCGGCACAGCAGCTTTCGGTACTGCAGTCAGTACGTCAGCGTCAGTAGGATGCGGCCAACAGTATGCATGGTGGCATGCAAAGCATCGAGCAGGGCAGCAGACGTCATCGTCAGATGAAGAGCAGGAGTAATAACGGAGGTAACAGTGGCTCGAATCGCCACTGGCTGTACAGCGAGCCGGGCAGCGGTAGGCTCGGAAGCGGCAGCCGAGACAGCAGCGGGAACTGCAGGGGCCGGAATGGAAGCAGGTACAGCAGCAGCTGGTCTTGCAGCGGCAAGCCTGGAAGCGGTGAATATGTAAGCTGCGGGTACTGCAGCGGCAGGTCTGGAAGTGGCGGCTACAGCAGTAGCGGGTATGGCAACGGCGGACGCAGCAACAGCGGGTACTGCAGCGGCAGGCATGGAGGCAGTGGGTACTGTTACGACAGGACTGGAAGCGGCGGGCACAGCAGGAGCTGGCACAACAGCGGCGGGCACAGCAGCGGCAGAGGCGGGTGCGGCAGCGGCTGGCACAGCGACAACCGGTACTGCAGCAGCAGGCACGGCAGTGGGTACGATAGCAGCGGGTACAGCGGCGGCGGGTACAGCAGTGGATACGGCGGCGGCAGTCACAGCAGTGGGCACGTGAGCAGCGGGTACAGCAGCTGCGGGCACAATGGCAACCGGCAACAATGCACCGGCAGGCACATCAGTGGGCACATGAGCAGCGGGTACAGCAGCGGCGGGCACAATGGCAAGCGGTACTGCGGCGGCAGTCACAGCAGTGGGCACGTGAGCAGCGGGTACAGCAGCGGCGGGCACGGCAGGGGGCGAGTATGGCAGCAGTTGACCCAGCAGGGGCCAGTATATCAGCAGTTGGCCCAGCAGGGGCGGATGTGTCAGCAGTTGGCCCGGCAGGGGCGGATGTGTCAGCAGTTGGCCCGGCAGGGGGCTAGTATATCGGCAGTTGGCCCGGCAGGGGGCCAGTATATCGGCAGTTGGCCCGGCAGGGGCTAGTATATCGGCAGTTGGCCCGGCAGGGGCCAGTATATCGGCAGTTGGCCCGGCAGGGGCTAGTATATCGGCAGTTGGGCCGGCAGGGGCTAGTATATCGGCAGTTGGCCCGACAGGCGCTAGTATATCGGCAGTTGGCCCAGCAGGGGCGGATGTGTCAGCAGTTGGCCCGGCAGGGGGCTAGTATATCGGCAGTTGGCCCAGCAGGGGCGAGTGTGGCAGCAGTTGACCCAGCAGGGGCCAGTATATCAGCAGTTGGCCCAGCAGGAGCGGATGTGTCAGCAGTTGGCCCGGCAGGGGCGAGTATATCAGCAGTTGGCCCAGCCGTGGCGAGTATAACCGCAGCTTTCGGTACTGCAGCAGCGGCGGCTCCAGTGGCAGCCGGTACCGCAGCGGCAGTCACAGCAGTGGGTATAGCAGCAGCGGTGGGCGTGGAGGCGGCCATCTTAGTCGCAGAACGTGTGGCCTGTGTCGGAGCCGATGAAGTTCCATCAGGTTTGGCGGCAAGCGACGACAGCGCCGATTCTTCACTGTCTCGTGTGGCGGTGCCCAGTCGGCGAGTTTGCCCGACTGTGAATGACGGCGGTACCTCGACTCCGCTTGCGCACAGAGCTCTCGTCATCTCCTCCTTAGTAACTCCCATTGTGGAGTAGGTCAGGACAATTTTCCTTAACTAAACATAACTTGTCAAAATTGGTGGCGTGCACAGAAATATATCTATTTCCGTCTAGTAATCCCACTTCTGAGTTGTAAACACCTATTTATTGAGTTAAAAACATGGGGATTAGTTTAGATTCTTCAGATTTAATTTTTAAGTTTTCGGTAGTTTTCGGCAGTTGGTGCGTCTAGCTCGTTTCAGCGCCACCGGAAGAAGAGAGAGAAAACTTTCAGTGCGGCACCAGGCCGATACCGAAATTTTCCATAGGCGACTTAATACTAACAAACGATACTTATTACTAACAATCGATACTTATTACTAACAATCGATATTACAATACCGGTTTCGATATATGCGTGAGTATTTAAAAGACTTGTAAATAATTG
>JAECWI010000494.1:0-15799 GCA_018150345.1 Drosophila equinoxialis
CTGTTATACAAAAGATAGCGGCTATAAGACTTAAAATGGCGTCTGTAGAAAGGTTCCTGAAGCTTATATAGCTTTTATATAAAGGATGGCGGCTGTAAAACTCAAAATGGTGGCTGCAGAGTGGTGCCAGCAGCCTGTATAGCTGTCAAATATAAGATGGCACCTATAAGACTCAAAATGGCGGCTGCAGAATGGTTCCACCAGCTTGTTCAGCTGTTATACAAAAGATGGCGGCTATAAGACTTAAAATGGAAAATGGAAGAAAGGTTCTTGCTGCTTATATAGCTTTTATATAAAAGATGGCGGCTATAAGACTCAAAATGGCGGCTGCAGAATGGTTCCAGCAGCTTGTATAGCTGTTATATAAATAATGGCGGCTATAAGATTAAAAATGGCGGCTGTAGAATGGTTCCAGCAGCTTGTATCAGCTGTTATAACAAAAGATAGCGGCTATAAAAACTCAAAATGGCGGCTGTAGAATGGTTCCAGAGCTGTATAGCTTTTATATCTAAGAGATGGCGGCTATAAGACTCAAAATGGCGGCTGTAGAATGGTTCCAGCAGCCTGTTCAGCTGTTATACAAAAAGATGGCGGCTATAAAACTCAAAATGGCGGCTGTAGAATGGTTCCAGCAGCCTGTATAGCTTTTATGTAAATGATGGCGGCTATAAAACTAAAAATGGCGGCTGTAGAATGGTTCCAGCAGCCTGTATAGCTTTTATGTAAATGATGGCGGCTATAAAACTCAAAATGGCGCTGTAGAGTGGTTTCAGCAGCCTGTATAGCTGTTATATAAGTGATGGCGGCTATAAGACTAAAAATGACGGCTGTAGAATGGTTCCAGCAGCTTGTTCAGCTGTTATACAAAAGATAGCGGCTATAAGACTTAAAATGGCGGCTGTAGAAAGGTTCCTGTAGCTTAGTATAGCTTTTATATAAAGGATGGCGGCTATAAAACTCAAAATGGCGGCTGTAGAGTGGTTCCAGCAGCCTGTATAGCTGTTATATAAAAAATGGCGGCTATAAAGACTCAAAATGGCGGCTGTAGAATGGTTCCAGCAGCTTGTTCAGCTGTTATACAAAAGATGACGGCTATAAGACTTAAAATGGATGGCCGTAGAAAGGTTCCTGCAGCTTATATAGCTTTTATATAAAGGATGACGGCTATAGGACTCTAAGACTGCTATAAAGACTCAAAATGGCGGCTGTAGAATGGTTCCAGCAGCTTGTATAGCTGTTATATGAAGTGATGGCGGCTATAAAACTCAAAATGGCGTCTGTAGAATGGTTTCAGCAGCTTGTATAGCTGTTATATAAGTGATGGCGGCTATAAGATTAAAAATGACGGCTGTAGAATGGTTCCAACAGCTTGTTCAGCTGTTATATAAAAAATGGCGGCTATAAGACTTAAAATGGCGGCTGTAGAAAGGTTCCAGCAGCTTATATAGCTTTTATATAAAGGATGGCGGCTATAAGACTCAAAATGGCGGCTGTAGAATGGTTCCAGCAGCCTGTATAGCTGTTATATATAAGATGGCGCCTATAAGACTAAAAATGGCGGCTGTAGAATGGTTCCAGCAGCCTTGTATAGCTGTTATATAAATGATGGCGGCTATAAGACTTAAAAATGGCGGCTGTAGAATGGTTCCAGCAGCTTAGTTCAGCTTTTATATAAAGGATGGCGGCTATAAAACTCAAAATGGCGGCTGTAGAAGTGGTTCCAGCAGCCTTATATAGCTTTTATATAAAGGATGGCGGCTATAAAACTCAAAATGGCGGCTGTAGAGTGGTTCCAGCAGCCTGTATAGCTGTTATATAAGAGATGGCGCCTATAAGATTAAAAATGGCGGCTGTAGAATGGTTTCCAACAGCTTGTTCAGCTGTTATACAAAAAATAGCGGCTATAAGACTTAAAATAGCGGCTGTAGAAAGGTTCCTGTAGCTTAGATAGCTTTTATATAAAGGATGGCGGCTATAAAACCCAAAATGGCGGCTCTAGAGTGGTTCCAGCAGCCTGTATAGCTGTTATATAAAAAATGGCGGCTATAAGACTCAAAATGGCGGCTGTAGAATGGTTCCTGCAGCTTATATAGCTTTTATATAAGGGATGACAGCAAAGACTCAAAATGGGGGCTGTAGAATGGTTCCAGCAGGTTGTTCAGCTTTTATACAAAAGACGACGGCTATAAGACATAAAATGGTGGCCGTAGAAAGGTTCCTGCAGCTTATATAGATTTATATAAAGGATGACGGCTATAAGACTCAAAATGGCGGCTGTAGAAAGGTTCCAGCAGCTTATATAGCTTTTATATAAAGGATGGCGGCTATAAAGACTATAAAATGGCGGCTGTAGAATGGTTCCAGCAGCTTGTATAGCTTTTATATAAAGGATGGCGGCTATAAGACTTAAAATGGCTGTAGAAGCTGCTGCCAGCAGCGCTGCATTGCTCTCTACTACATTATTTGAACCGATTTGTATTTTGACGGTAAAAATGGGTTCTATGAATCGGTTCAGATTCAGCTTTTGTGATCTGTTATTTATATAAAGTACTGGCTATTATAAACTTCATGGGGTAAATTTTCAAAAATGTTTGTTCTAGGGCTATATGACTAAAATGGCCCGAGCTTGACAATGGTTCAGTACCTTATCTCACTCGTTATATAAAAGGCGGCTATAAAATTCAAAATGGCGGCTGTGAATGGTTCCAGTTTTTATCTTAAGACTCAAATGCGGCTTGAATGGTTCCAGCAGCCTTTAGCTGTTATAAAGATGGCGGCTATAAGACTAAAAATGACGGCTGTAGAATGGTTTCAACAGCTTGTTCAGCTGTTATATAAAGAATGGCGGCTATAAGACTTAAAATGGCGGCTGTAGAAAGGTTCCTGCAGCTTATATAGCTTTTATATAAGGGATGAAGGCTATAAGACTCAAAATGACGACTGTAGAGTGGTTACAGCAGACTGTATATCAGTTATATACAAGATGGCGGATATAAGACTCAAAATGGCGGCTGCAGAATGGTTCCAGCAGCCTGTATAGCTGTCAAATATAAGATGGCACCTATAAGACTCAAAATGGTGGCTGTAGACTGGTTCCAGCAGCTTGTTCAGCTGTTATACAAATGATGGCGGCCATAAGACCAAAACGGCGGCTGTAGAAAAGTTCTTGCAGCTTATACAGCTTTTATATAAAGGATGACGGCTATAAGACTCAAAATGACGGCTGTAGAGTGGTTCCAGCAGCTTGTTCAGCTGTTATACAAAAGATGGCGGCTATAAGACTTCAAAATGGCGGCTGTAGAATGCTTCCTGCCGCTTATATAGCTTTTATATAAAGGATGACGGCTATAAGACTCAAAGTGGCGGCTGTAGAGTGGTCCCAGCAGATTGTTCAGCTCTTATTCAAAAGATGGCGGCTTTAAAAAAACAAAATGGCGGCTCTAGAATAGTTCCATCAGCTTGTTCAGCTGTTTTACAAAAGAAACTTTCACTCGTTGCAGAGAACGGACGTGTTTTTTTTGCGCTTATCAACTTTTATTTTTTTCTCGCGATTAACTTCTTTTCTATAACTTCTACATAAATTCATTTTCGGCTAATATTTCCAGCATCCGAATTTTATTTCATTTCGCGAATTCTTGCTGTCGCTTTTGTGGATTTGTTTAAATTTAAATAAATTCAAAACTTACAGCAATACTTGCGTTAGCGGTGTTGTTGTTTTGTTTGTCTCTTTTTGCTTTTGTGTCGTTACCGTTTTAACTAACTCTCGCGCTCTTGCGTACAAATTGTTATTGCATGTGTTCAATTTGACGCGCTCTCCCGCTCTTTCCTATTCTTGTTTGATTTGCGCTCTCGTCTTTTGCCTACCCGCGACTCTGTGATACGTGTTTTTGTTTTTGTGTATTTTTTGTAATTTCTTTTCTTTAGTTGTGAAGGCTTACTCTGCACATTAACCCTTGTGTCAGAACTGGTCAGTATATTCTTATACACAGATTTTTAACCTTTAGAATTTTTATTTTTTTTTGTATTTTCCTTTTTTAATTAAATTAATTAAATTTTGATAAAATGGTTGTCTGCTCAAAAAATAATTGCATAGTGGCCACTAATCCGGTTGACTCCCATGATTATATTCTTTGTTGGCTGTGTGACAATGCGGTTCACGTTAAGTGTGCAGGTTACACAGGCAGAATCAAGGAGTCCATTGCTAAAGGCGGTGGCTTAAAATATGGATGTGATGCTTGCCGTGGGGTCGAGAATGAGATGCGCTCTTTCATCAGGCGGACTAGAGATAGTTTTGACACTTTAAGGGCAGGTTTTAATAAACTCCAAGCGGAGTTTACTGCGGTGGAGACTCAGTTCAGGAGTTTATCGCTTATGAATGAGTCTCCGAAACGTAAAAGGACCAGTCCTTGGGGTGTTTCAGTATCTGTAGATCCGCCAGCGTCTCTTATCGTCCCCGACCGGTCTCATGCACCGTCCACTCCTAATGTACAGCAGTTGATATCGTTTAAGAGCCCGGTTGTGAATGCTATTAGTAAGGAATTACCGGTATCACCTGGGAATGATCTCTTAAAAACGATGCCTATTGTAGTGTCCGATGTGTCCGGGCAATTACCCATTCCAGTGGAAATTGCCGATAGTTCTAAAAGTATTGAGGGCCCCGTAAACAAGTTGACTGCTGCAGTGGGTGACTTGTCCAACGTTACTGCTACGGCTGACGCTTCGGGACCGCGGCCTCTCGTTGGCATACCACCAAAGAAACATATATTTGTTTCTAGGCTAGACCCTGTTGTCACATCTGATGATGTAATAGCCTATATTCGGAAGAAAGTTAACGTCTCGAATATTGCGGTGGAGAAGTTTAAATTTTCTTATTCTCGGGACATTTCGTCCTTTAAAATTAGTGTTTCTGCCAATATCTTCGACACTATATGTCGAGAAGATTTTTGGCCGAAACATATAATAGTTAAGGAATATACTGTAAAAAAGAAAAATCGGCAACCGATTCGCTTGCCAACAACAACAACTAATACTATTCCTGCCACATCAGCATCTGCTGGTGTATCAAAAAACTAGCTTCGTCCCTTAACCTGGGTTACCAGAACGTTAGAGGACTGAAATCCAAACTTCCTAATCTCTATGTAGATAGTCTTTCTTTTGAGCATAACATTCTAGCTTTTACAGAGACGTGGCTTAAACCTGATATTGCTGATGCATCGGTGTTTTCCACAAACTTTTCCATATTCAGACGTGACCGGATTTCTCGCATAGGTGGTGGCGTTCTAATAGCTGTTGATGCTGCTTTATCATCTGAAATGATTCAATTTTCTAGTACCCAGGAGATTGAGTTTGTCGGTGTTAAAGTAAATTTTAAATCTTTTAATGCTTTTATTACTTGTTCCTATATTCCACCATTGTCAGACATGGTGGTATATTTAAATCATTTAGAGGCAATTCAGTTTGTCTCCTCTTTAGTTTCCAGTCAAGACATGCTCATAGTTGTAGGTGATTTTAATTTACCCGCTTTAGTATGGTCACTAACAGATGAATCTACCATGTTGCTGCCCTCTTTGTCACATGACTTTATTGACGGCCTTCTAGGCTTATCTTTATCCCAAGTCAATCCTGTCTTAAATTCTAATGGAAAATCGTTAGATCTTTTTTTGTATTGATACTTCTTATTGTGAGGTTTTTAGGAGGACTTTTTTTTCCGAAGACAAATTTCATCCTACATTTAATTTAAAAATTGATCTGCCCTTGCTTTCACCATTACTTGGTTCAAATGAGTTACCTCTAACTAGGTGCTTTCGTAAGACTGACTTTGTCACCCTTAATGAAAACATTACTAATACCGATTGGTCTTATCTGTACAATTGTAGAGATATGAACTCAGCTGTTCGTTTTTTCTATGATACTCTGAATTCACTCTTTGATATTTGTGTGCCTCTTGGTAGGCTGGAGCGGCTTAACAAACCTCCCTGGTTCTCTCGTGAGTTATCCAATTTGAAAAATGTGAAGACACGATATTATAAGAAGTTTCAAAAAACACATCGTTCATCAGATTATGCTTTGTATAACAGTCGCTCGTTCAAAATTCATGATGCTTAATACACAATGCTATTGTTATGTGCGCATTAAGTTCTTTTTAATAAATCCGTTTTAGTTAAATGAAACGCAACTGTTCTGTTCGAGCAGTGATCCAGAATGTCTGGACAGTTTATTCATATTTTAGTCTTAGCCTATACATCTTATATGTATTGAATACACTCTGCCGCTTAGGGCGCTGGCAGAGAGAGAGAGTGTGTTGCAGTATATATGTTTGTACGTATTAGCATATATGTACTGAGGGTACATAGTCAAAAGTGCTTACGCTAGCGATCCCACGCTCAGCGGCCAGTCCGCATAAGTGGCGGATCATATTACTATTATGAATGGGTGCATAAACATGGCAACAAAGTGTTGGTATGTTACTCTTACTTTAATGTTGAGCATATGACCACTTGTTATATTGTATACTCTACAATACTGTGGGCATATGCTCATTTGGCATACAACATACAACACCTCCCTTTTGTTTAAGAATAAACATCGTGTTCATCTGAGATGGCTTCACCAAATCAGATTGACCAAAGAAATATACAAATGAAACATAAACAAAAGTAAGTCATAAAATTCATATGACAATTATTGCTTAATAGCAAACAAAACATGCATCCACATTCTGTGGAAAACACTTAAGACTAAACAGCGGCGCGGTATCAAGTAACCAGCGCTCAGCATGAAATATAAACAATTTTTAACCCCAGAAAACGTGGGGCATTAGAATAAGCATTTTTAAGAACAATTGTCGCTTCTTAGAGTTTAAGAGTTTTTAAATAAAATCAGTTCATATTTTGAATTCCAAGGAATGAAGATTGGGTTATTTTCTCTGCTCTCCGGGAATCCTTTCTTTTGGTCCTTCGAGCCCTATTCATTTTGGTCCTTCGAGAAAAAGGAACTCTGTAGTTTTCCCCACCAGTGGTAAGAGACTCAGAGTGTGAATCAGCTCCTTGAAGTCTGATCTTATGCAAGTGTAAATGCTAAGATCAGCTAAAAGGTAGCAAAAATAAATTTACTCTTGTTTTCCCCACCCGTGGTAAGAGACAGAGTGTAATATAAAAAGCAACATATTGCTTAATAATTAAAAAGTGCGCGCGTCCGATTTTAAAGACAGTTTGGCTAGTGGAGCAACTGTAGTAATATCGGCGGCGGGAGTTTTGTGTGTGGCGTATTCGAAGCCCTAATATCGAAAAAAAAAAGTTAAAGTTAAAAGTGCATATGTAGTTGCAAGTCAGCAACTACAAAAAACAGCAGAGCAACAAGATAGTTGCAGAGAAGAGGTGGCTAATAGGAGAAAATCTGGTGCGATGACCGGCACCGGTACCGCCTGAGCCCATAGGCCCTGGACAACAGCAGCTGAGCAACGACACAGCAAAAAAAAAAAAACACACCGGGGAAGACGGGTCCCAAGGACTGCCCTGGACCATTTGACTCACCTTATTGCGAATACGCCTGTGCGAAGACCAGCACCGGCATCGTCTAGCGCGACAAGCTAGACCCGGGAGCCAAGAGATCGGAGAAACCAGCATCGGCGCCCCAACAGCCTGTGCGAAGACCAGCACCGGCACCGTCTAGCGCGACAAGCTAGACCCCGGAACAGAGCGATCGGAGAAACCAGCATCGGCGCCCCAACAGCCTGTGCGAAGACCAGCACCGGCAACTTGAAAGCTGTTCAACGTCTGGACCGATAGCGCTACAAAGAGCGCCCAACAAAATAAACAACTATGCGCTGCGTCGCACATTTTTTTTAATGCACTGCGATGCATATTTTTTTTCATATTTCTAACAAACTATGTACAATTGTGCGGCAATAAAAGCTGTCCGATTAGAGTGTGGCCTGAAAACCATACGCAAAAATAGGCAGGGATATATGTAAAAAAAGAAAACAAAACACCAAAAAAAAAAAAAAACCATTTAAAAACCAATATAAAAAAAAAAAAAATTTAAAAAAAAAATAAGAATCAATTGTCACATATATATACATCCACCATATAAAATGTTCAGTAATAAGACTGCTAAATTGTTAGAGAAGCAGGTAGGGTTGCATACCAGGTTAAGGCAGTTGGAAGCACTGAATCCCAGAGACATTACTAGCAAGGTGGTTGAGGAAGTAAAAGTGATTAGTAGCCGATGGATGCCTAACCATGAAAAATTGCTCCAGCAGGGTATTTTCGATCATCAGTACTACAGAGATAAAGTACATGAAGAGGTTTTAACGATAGTTGCCAAAATAATAGCTACAGGAGAGTCAGAAAAACCAGGCACTAGTAAGTCAGTGTTAGTTGAAGCAGAAGCGGATATGTCGGAAATGTTTGATGATAGCAAAGGAGAGTCGCGCGGGAATGCGACCTCCAGTCATGAAAAACGGTAGTGGAAACCAGGAGATATTTATGGATAGAGTCCGACAGCTTCAGGAATATTTGGAGGTAGTAGAGTTGAAATCAACAGGCAATGGAACATGGATAATTTATATTAATAAAATAAATTATTTATGGGAGAAGGTACGGGCATGCCAAGTAATAACAATGGATGCAAAATTTAAGAATACTATGGAGGATTTAGAATTCGACGTCCAAAATTCATTATCAATGCTAGAAATGAAAACAAACGATCAGAAAAATTTGAAAGTTGAGAATGTTACCGTGAGAGGCGAACTACCGGTGTTGCCGAAAATAGAGGTACCCACATTTTCTGGAGAACCTAGAGAATGGGACCTGTTTGTAGAACTATTTGCGGAACTGATTGAAAAAAGAGAGGATTTAAGTCTTGCTCTTAAGTTCAATTATTTAAAATCCGCGTTAAAGGGCGAAGCAAAGAGCATGGTAGCCCATCTATTGTCAGGATCAACTGATAACTATAGTGCCGCTTGGGAATTGTTAACCAAGCGGTATGAAAATAATCGGAGGGTATTTTCCGAACAATTAAGTCGGATCGTTGATTTACCGATGATCAACAATGAATCCGCAAAAAGTGTTAAAGAAGTGATTGACATAGTTAATGAGTCAGTTTACTTAATTAAAATAAAAGCAAATTTGTCCGATGAAGTTGACGTCATATGCGCACAACTCCTACTAAGGAAATTTGACAGAGAGGCTCTACAATTGTATGAGAGTCAGATTAGAAAAACAAGACAAATTCAAATGCTATCTGATGTCATGGAATACTTGGAGCAAAGATATTGCTCGCTAAGTGCCATGAGCAAAGAAGAGAAAAAACCGCTAAAAACTGTGTTAAATTATGCGGAAATCGAAGATAAATGTCCGATTTGCAAAATTGCCGGACACAAAGCGTATAAGTGCTATATGTTTAAAGGGTTGACACCTACTGAAAGGTATGAAACAGCCAAAAAAGTGCAGCTTTGCATAAGATGCTTGAACCATTCAAGCAATAAGGTGTGCACTAATGAAATGGTCTGTTCATTGTGTAGTAAGGAACACCATACCTTACTCCATTTTGAAGAAAAACAGGAGAGAGCTAATACTTGTGTAACCGCACAACCAACACTGTTGGCCACAGCTTTAATACAAGTAAAAAATATAAATGGAGGATATAAGACTCTAAGAGCCCTTATTGATTGTGGTTCACAGAGCACCATTTTGTCTGAAGAGGCCGCTCAAATATTAAAACTACCAAAAATTAAACAATATACAGAAATAAGTGGCGTGTCCTCAATAAAATCTAATAAATCAAAATATAAGGTAAAGATAGATGTAAAGACGCGAAATCCTTGGAAAGGACATCTAAAGGTTGAGGCAATTGTGTTGCCAAAATTAATGAAAGCTCTTCCATTAAAAATAGCAAACGTGGATATGTCAAAATGGCAAACTTACGTTCTAGCTGATCCTACCTTTAATAAACCTGGTAGGATTGATATAATAATGGGAGTAAACGTATATACCCAAATCTTAAAAGGGGGAATTACAAAGATTGATGGCCTGCTAGGCCAAAATACTCAATTTGGTTGGATCGTCTCGGGATGCACCAAATCCAATCAGAATAAATCTGTAGTGGCAACAACAATAGATGTCACATGTTTTGAACAAAGTTGGGAGAAAAAGAAAGATAAATATCAAAATAAAAATCACACATTTCCAAAGAAATACAACAGCAAAACTCAAAAAATAAATTTATGGCCCCCGGCAGGACCTCACATTGGAGGTAAAGTGAAAATTGGAAAAGAAAAAGTATATATCCCAGAGCCAGTAAAACATGAAAATATTCAGAAGGCAATGGCTCAATTAGATAATGATTATCTAAAAAATAATATCAAAATAGATTCCGGTAACAAATTGTTCGAAACTGTAGTACAAAAAAGGCAGATCTGGCAAAATAATTATAAAAGGCCAAAATTTAATGGTAACCGGAATAACCAATCAAATTTTAGCAATCAGCGATATTTAAAAATTGTGGAGCGATCACATTGGAACAAGTCAAAAAATAAAGATAGTTATTTTATAAATTCTCCACCGTATAAAAAGGCTAGAAGTCAGCACAGTAATACACATCAGAAGTGGGTAGATATCCCAAAACAGAAATTGTTAGGTAATATGCCAAATATTATAAAAACCAGTAGAAGCCAACATAGTAATACATATGGGAGAATTGGTAAGAATAAGAAGTCAGTTACAATCAGTAAAGGAACATCAGATTGACTAGGTTCAACGTCTATCATGCTTCTTTAACAATAGTTTTCTTACTAATGATAATAATTTTAATAATTTGGATATGACAACTAACTATAAAGATAAAGTCCAAAACGCCGCATTTGGCGGCCCTTTGCAGAATGTTTAAGAATAAACATCGTGTTCATCTGAGATGGCTTCACCAAATCAGATTGACCAAAGAAATATACAAATGAAACATAAACAAAAGTAAGTCATAAAATTCATATGACAATTATTGCTTAATAGCAAACAAAACATGCATCCACATTCTGTGGAAAACACTTAAGATTATAACAGCGGCGCGGTATCAAGTAACCAGCGCTCAGCATGAAATATAAACAATTTTCAACCCCAGAAAACGTGGGGCATTAGAATAAGCATTTTTAAGAACAATTGTCGCTTCTTAGAGTTTAAGAGTTTTTAAATAAAATCAGTTCATATTTTGAATTCAACGAATGAAGACTGGGTTATTTTCTCTTCTCTACGGGAATATCCCTATTCACTTTAAAAGAATAACCTAATATTATGTAGTTATTTATTTGTTTTTCTTAAATACTATGTTGTATATTTTAATTTTAATTTTTTTTTTTTAATCAATAAAAATGTTTTTTGTAAATTAGAAATAATTATATTAATTTTTTTTTTTTTTTAAAATTAATAATTTTTTTTTTAATTTTTAATTTTTTTATTTTATATATGTATATATATATATTCTTATCCTTTTTCTATATTTATTTATCTTTTTTAGTCTATCTTTATGAACTTTTTGTTCCTTATTTTTCTTATTTCTTATAATTATATTGTTATTCTTTTCTATATTAATGACCTCAAATGGTCCTATATAAGAAGATTCTAATTTCTGACCTGTTTCGTTTTTCAAATAAACTTGGTCTCCTATTTCTAGTTTAAAATCTAATATTATCGTTTATTTCTTATCTGTTTATTTCTTTTTTTAACGAGCTCTCTTATACGCGTTTTCTAGTCTAAATTTAACTTCCTTAGAATAATCTTCTATATTATATATAGGTTCTATTTTATCTACGCTATTAAATTGTATTGGTAAGTTATTCTAGTATTCTAGTAATACTAGTTCATATGGACAATAATTATGAGTTACAGATGGTGTTGTGTTAAAACAATACACGAAATACTGTAACCATACGTCCCAATCAGTTTTATCTACTGAAATATATGAAGGAATGTACTCGTCGAATGTCCTATGACTTCTTTCAACGGTACCTAATGTCTGGTGGTGGTGTGCTGTAGATATTATGTTATCTATTTTTAGATATTTGCACAAGTCAGTTATAATGGAATTTTTGTATTCTGTTCCCATGTCCGTAATGAACGTCTTCATTGGACCGTACTTCAGAATTAAAAGATTTGAATATGGCTTTTGCGACAGTTGTTGCACTTTTATTTGCAATAGGAATTTTATTTTGCCTGTGTGACCTTCCCTTCCGAATGTGTGGATCGTCATCGAAATGTAGATTTCAATTATAGCTTCGTCTTTCTTTTTCATTGTATATTTGGGTTTTCTTGTTTTTTCTTGGGACCGGCTTGAGTAGCAATAAGCTACTTTCTTAATGATTTTAAATTTCTTGTGCGCTACTCTTAATGATTTTAAATTCTTGTTACCCATATGTTTGGAAGTATCTATCGAAATTGATTCAAAGATCTTTTCGCTCGGTGCCACTTTTAGTTGGCTGATATTATATACACCGGCTTGCCATTCAAGCCTTTGGAAAAACTGACCTAAGTCTAGAATTCCATTGGAGTATAAATCGCTAACATTTATTCTCGCTATAAATTTTTTTCCATGTTTCAATAAACAAGTCGAATCTGTCATTCGCAAGGTCACTACTTTTCGTACCTCGTCATTTGTTATGACTTCGTATAAGTTGGGCTTAGAAGCTTTTTCAAGACTTTGCCTTGGCAATAGTTCTTGTTTGTTTTCTGGGCAGAAATTTTGTTGTCTACTTTGATGCCTGGTAGTGACTTTCAGGACTTTTTTATTCATATCAATTAAATCAGTTATTGTAATTCTGGACAGAGCGTCTGCCACGAAATTATCTTTTCCTCTCAGATATTCTACTGTAAAATCGTACTCTTATAATTCGAGTCGCATGCGTGTTAATTTAGAACTAGGATTAACCATAGAAAATGATCAGTTTTAACTGAAAAGTGTTTGCCATAAATATATGGTCGAAATTGTGTTATCGCCCAATGAATAGGGATTCCCGGAGAGCAGAGAAAATAACCCAGTCTTCATTCGTTGAATTCAAAATATAAACTGATTTTATTTAAAAAATTCTTAAACTCTAAGACGCAACAATCGTTCTTAAAAATACTTATTCTAATGCCCCCCCACGTTTCGGGGGTTGAAAATTGTTTATATTTCATGCTCAGCGTTGGTTACTTGACACCGCGTCGCTGTTATAATCTTAAGTGTTTTCCACAGAGTGTGGATGCATGTTTTGTATGGTTTTAAGCAATAATTGTCATATGAATTTTATGATTTACTTATGTTTTTGTTTCGTTTTGTATATTTCATTGGTGCATCTGATTTGGTGAAGCCAGCTCAGATGAATACTGTGTTTATTCTTAAACATTCTGCGAGGGGCCGCCAAATGGGGCGATTGGGATTCTAATATTTTTATTACGTTGTCTTAAGCAAATTATTATTATTAATATTATCATTAGTAAACTGACCAACATTAAAGAAGCATGACCGGCTACGTGATGGAAGTTTAAACCTAGTAATTCAATATGATGTTCCTTTAATGATTGTAATTGACTTCCTATTCTTTCTAATTCTGCAGAATGGTTTAGTATGTTTGGTTCTACTGAACTCCATGCTATATTTTCTATGTTACTAATATCGCCTACGTGCGAAGTTTTAACAGCTATGTACGACTCTGATTGGACGCTATGATGAGCTACTAAAATTTTATATTCTGCCCTAGCTGTGCAGCCTGATCTGAGGCTTAAAATTCCTTGTTCTGGTATATCTAGCACCTCCTGCTGTTCGTTACCGCATTGGACTCTGGCCTTAGTTTTAGGCGGTACCTTGAATAACCAACTACTGCTGCTATCTAATTCTACCCAGTAAGATTTTGTCTCCACAATCGTTGTGTATACGCAACTAGTTTTGTTATTTTGTTTAAAAGGTGTCAGCTCGCAGGCATTATCATTGGCACTACTCCATGGCCAACTTCCTTCACATGTTCTCCTGTTCGACTGCCAGCTACGACATTTTTGCATAGCTGGCTCAGACATTAGATGATACGAGTCTAATTTCAAAGTACAGGTACGGGAACAACTTTATAGAGAAAAGACGGATGCCTACCAAAAAGTGGTATTTTTGCATTTATGATTAGTTTTCTGTCAACAGTCCCTGTCCTTTTACCTGGTAGTACTAAAGCTTCGGACAACTTGTCCTTTATTTTCGTTATTTCCAACTTCATCTGGCTTGGTTTTTAAAATGTTAGGGTTCAACCTTACCATGGTTAATGTCTATTAAAAGATTTATAATTCCTGTCTGGTTTTTTTGGTATAGTTCCGGACAATTTGTTACCGGAATCTATTTTGACATTATTTTTTAGATAAGCATTATCTAATTGACCCATTGTCTTCTGAATATTTTCATGTTTTACTGGCTCTGGGATATATACTTTTTCTTCCCCAATTTTCACTTTACCTCCAATGTGAGGTCCTGCCGGGGGCCATAAATTTATGTCTTGAGTTTTGCTGTTGTATTTCTTTGGAATTGTGTTGTTTTTATTTTGAAATTTATCTTTCTTTTTTCTCCCAACTTTGTTCAAAACATGTGACATCTATTGTTGTTGCCACTACAGATTTATTCTGATTGGATTTGGTGCATCCCGAGACGATCCAACCAAATTGAGTATTTTGGCCTAGCAGGCCATCAATCTTGTAATTCACCCTTTTAAGATTTGGGTATATACGTTTACTCCCATTATTATGTCAATCCTACCAGGTTTATTAAAGGTGGGATCAGCTAGCACGTAAGTTTGCCATTTTGACATATCCACGTTTGCTATTTTTAATGGAAGAGCTTTTATTAATTTTGGCAACACAATTGCCTCAACCTTTAGATGTCCTTTCCAAGGATTTCGCGTCTTTACATCTATCTTTACCTTATATTTTGATTTATTAGATTTTATTGAGGACACGCCACTTATTTCTGTATATTGTTTAATTTTTGGTAGTTTTAATATTTGAGCTGCCCCTTCAGACAAAATGGTGCTCTGTGAACCACAATCAATAAGGGCTCTTAGAGTCTTATATCCTCCATTTACATTTTTTACTTGTATTACTGCTGTGGCCAACAGTGCTGGTTCTGCGGTTACACAACTATTAACTCTCTCCTGTTTTTCTTCAAAATGGAGTAAGGTATGATGTTCCTTACTACACAATGAACAGACCATTTCATTAGTGCACACCTTATTGCTTGAATGGTTCAAGCATCTTATGCAAAGCTGCACTTTTTTGGCTGTTTCATACCTTTCAGTAGGTGTCAAACCTCTAAACATATAGCACTTATACGCTTTGTGCCCGGCAATTTTGCAAATCGGACATTTATTTTCGACTTCCGCATAATTTAACACAGTTTTTAGCGGTTTTTTTCTCTTCTTTGCTCATGGCACTTAGCGAGCAATATCTCTGCTCTAAGTATTCCATGACATCAGATAGTATTTGAATTTGTCTTGTTTTTCTAATCTGACTCTCATACAATTGTAGAGCCTCTCTGTCAAATTTCCTTAGTAGGAGTTGTGCCCATATGACGTCAACTTCATCGGACAAATTTGCTTTTATTTTAATTAAGTAAACTGACTCATTAACTATGTCAATCACTTCTTTAACATTTTTTGCGGATTCATTGTTGATCATCGGTAAATCAACGATCCGACTTAATTGTTCGGAAAATACCCTCCTATTCTTTTCATACCGCTTGGTTAACAATTCCCAAGCGGCACTATAGTTATCAGCTGAACCTGACAATAGATGGGCTACCA
>JAECWI010000495.1:0-10031 GCA_018150345.1 Drosophila equinoxialis
TTTTCTGGCGCATTAACCATTGGATTGAAGCGTGATCTTTGATTACTACAAAATCTTGTCCTTCGATATATGGTCGAAATTTTTTAATACCCTTGATTACCGCTAAACATTCTAGTTCAGTTACTGAATAATTTCGCTGAGCTTTTGATAATTTTTCGGACATGTAAGAGATTGGTAACTCGATTCCTTCTCGCTCTTGGGCTAAAACGCATCCGATTCCAACAGTGCTCGCGTCACATAGCAAAATAAATTGTTTTGAAAAGTCTGGAGTGATCAGTATTGGTGCGGTGGTTAAACGAGTTTTCAAGTCTTCGAAAGCTAAAGAAGCCGAATCGTTCCACGTTAAGGGACCTTTGGATTTTAATAACTCTGTAAGAGGGAAAGAAATGGTGGCATAATTTTCGACGAATCGACGATACCAGCCGGACAATCCTAAAAATCGTCTTAACTGTTTTACGGTTGTCGGAGTTGGTAATTCTTTAATGGCTTTTATCTTGTCCGGGTCAGTCATTAATTGTCCTTCACGAATAATAAAACCAAGATATTTTATCTCACGCATACAAAATTTAGATTTCCTTATGTTGATGGTAAGATTAGCTTTTCGCAAACATAATGCTATTTCTTGAAGTAAATGTAAGTGAGAATCAAAGGTATCCGACATGATCAAGAGATCGTCGAGGTATACAAAAACTTGGTTACGTAACTGAGGTGGTATTACTTTGTCCATTAACCGACAAAGGGTTTGAGCAGCGTTACAAAAACCAAAAGGCATCATCTTATATTGGTATAACGGTCGATTTGGAAATTTGCCAGTATGCATGTTTCATATCTAAACCAGTGATGTATTGTGCTGCGGGAAGACGACTTAAAAATACCGTCAATGTGCGGTAATGGGTAAGCGTCTTTCCTTGTCACTCGATTGACCTCACGTGAATCCAAACACAATCTATTTTTACCTCCTTTCTGAACCAGGACGCAGTTGCTGCTCCAGGGACTATTTGATTCTTCAATAACATCTAGGGCTAACATCATATCTACCTCCGGAAATATAAGGTTTTCTTTAGCCGGTGATACAGGCCAAGTTCGTTGCTTTATGGGGACTGCTGAACCGACATCGATCGTATGCTCTATTAGCTTAGTGCGGCCAAATCCTTCTAATTCAAATGATGGAAATTTACCTATTATTACATTTAGTCGTTTCTGTTGCTCTTGTGATAAGTTATGATATTTAGGTAGCTCTTCCGAGTAATCTGATCCTACATCCAATAAAGTCCAGTAGACCAAACTTCCTAAAGAAATCAATTCCAAGATAAACGTCATGTTTCGTGATTTCCTTATACAATCGATCGTCAGACTCAGTAAAGATGGTCGAAACGATCTTTGTGGTTAGCGCGAATCGCTTTCCAAAATTTTCTTATCGGTATAGTTGAACGTCTGGGTTTTCTAATACAATTTACACAATCTATTCCTGCAAATATCCTTTCGCGTACCTTATTGTAGTTTTGCAAACGAAGATGATAAGGTTCTCTTTTAGTTAAAATGGACTTGTTTTGTGTTTCTCGGGCTTTATTTTCAATTTGAGAACTAGATTCGGCGGGTTTTACGGGTGTGCTTTGTGATGTTTGGGAAACACCTCTACTCGTAACTGTGACCTGTTTGCGATTTTCAGATGGAGTAACTCATGATGAAGACTGGATTTAGAATTTCTAATTAAGAGTGCTACCAACTGTTCTTCTGACATGCCTTTACATTCTGTAAAGGAATACAACTAGTCGCACATGTCGGACAGGCTGCAGTTGTCTTAAGATGCTCAAGAAGGCATTCCTTGTGAAATCTGTGTTTACATGGAGCATTTGCTATCAAATCCGTCGCGTTCATTACCTCATTACAAATACCGCAAAATGGATCTTCTATTGCCGGCTGGGCTATATTTTCATTACTGCGAAACATGTTGAATGTCTATGTTCAAATAAATTTTACTTTATTTTTTTTTTTTTTTTTTTTAATTTTTGCACTAAAGTCTGTTTTTCCTCTTGCTTAACTTGTTCATAGATGTCTCAACTTTATCTTGATCTCAATGTTTGTTTTCTTCTTTGGTCTTACTGTATCTAATATGCCTATTGCTGATTTGAGAGTGGATAAGCTTGAATGACTGGACTATGTCCGAAACTCTCCAGAACATAGTAATTCCAAAATAAATCCTCCATGCCTATCAAAGCCAAATTTATACTACCGTAGCATTTCTTGAAATATGTATCTAAGGCTAGGCTATCACTAAACTCACTTGGTCGACCAATCCTCAATTCGGGATTGCAATCGCATTTCCAAAGGTCGTACTCGTGCGCGATACCAAAATACTCCCTAGAATATGCACAATAACTTGTAATCAAATGGAACTCTAATTGTTCCTAACAAAAATTGTAAATATGGATGGACTATTCGAGCTTGGTGGGACGACCCATCATTTGAGAATATTCCTCAAATTTTAAAAAACTGATTTGTTTATGGATTTATTGGTCGTGTCCCACGTTTGGGCGCCAATTATTAATATATGTAGTGACCAGAATGGGTTTTGGTTTATAATTCTCGCTCAACCTAGTTAACATCTAAAAGGTTCCAAGGTGCTAGTGGACACAATGCTCTTTAAAAGAACTTCAGTTCAAGGCACTAAGGTTGAGGGTAAGTCTTTAAAATGAGTGGTATCCTCCGGAAATGTTATACGATATACTCATTTGTTGTTGAGGTGACAAAAGGGTAAAACCAAAAGTGTGATCAGGATCGAGGGTGCGCATTCTTGCTATGCTCGGGTCTAGCTCGTCGGACTGGTCGGGGTTCTTTCTCCCCCTTTTCACACTCACTATCATTAATAAATTTAATGCGCGTTTTGAAAACTCAACTAGCTACCAAAAGCTAAAGGTTGTGTTACTATTATTACTATTGCTAAGGTGCCCATTCACCGTGACCTATACAAAGAAGACAAACCTGAATCTAAATAAAGGATGTGAGAGAACTTAGGGTGATTAGTCCCTCTTCTTTACCCACCCGACCATGACAACAGTTCTATTTCAAAGGTTGTCCCAAAACAAATGTAGTTTTATTACTTTTATGACATCTTATGACAGTTTAGCAAGGGTATTTGACAGACCATACTAAATTAACTCAAATCATTATTCCTGTTTCAGACATAATTTTGGGATTCTTTACTTATTTCCTAACAAACTTGACAAAATTTCATATCGCTGACTTCATTACTTTCAAATCCAAATATGACTTAAATTACTAATATTTTAAATATAAGAGAAAGAAACGGTTGTGCTAGATCAACCATATGGTTATGTATATATATATATGTAGCAGAAAAAAATTGATTTTTTTAGAATACAAATTTTAAAGGATTAACACATTACTCACGACTTTGGTTTACTTCACGGTTTTTCGTTGTAATCGTTGGGCCCAAGATGACGTCGAATTTGCTGTGGTGTGGTTTTTAAAGAAGTTTTAGATTAATTATATAAATGACAATGAAATATACTCCATAGGTTACCTTGCGCATATCGCTTCATTAGATGAAACAATTAAAGTAGGATTCTTAACTATAGGTTACTTAAATACTATAAAAAAAAAGGTTTAAAGCTCGTAATGAGCGAAAATGAACTAAATTTAAATTGTTCGGTACAAGGCCGTTGCTGAAGAAACCTTGAGTTATGATTGATTCCAATCGAATGACAAAGTGCGAATTTTATAGATTATGAGAGAGGCTGACTTAATTTAACACTCTCTTTAAACACATTGTGGGTTATTTTTCAGACGGTTTTCATATTTTCGTTTGGCCTACGAGCGACATGAGCGAGGTAGCGTATTTACAGGACCATATGACTACAACTCATTTTCAGCAGTCTAGGCAGCTCCCTCTGAAGACGATGCATGTAGATTTTAAGGTTTTTTTCTAATTCGAGGGCGTCCTTCAGCGCCTTGTGTCTGATTTAGTCTAGCAGTGGACTGTACCTTTTGTCAAACTAATAATTAATTTTGCTTTGATTCTTTGCTACTGAATCAGTTGAGTGCCAATTTATTACTGAAGAAAAAGAGAAAAAGCGCCGACGCAGCAGCGCGCAAATATGTGTGTGTAATGCTAATGTATGTGTGTTAATCGATTCCTATAGCTACATATATTATCGATAAATGCAATCCGTTTATAAACATCCCGGCCCGCCCTGAAACACAGTTTCTGAACGGGGCAATACCGCAACCTTGGTGATTGGCCGATTTATTTCTCCTGAATGAGTCGGTGCTCAAATCCGTTACAAGTTCCAGATGGATTGCCGATGTGACAAGGCAAACAAATAGGCAAATGTAGCCCTTACCAATGCGCGGTTTGCGCCCCTTTCCATCCTTAAGAAGGATTGGACCAGCATAGTCACATCCAGTGTTTACAAATGGAAGCGCCTGAGTGACTCGAATGCTGGGTAGATCAGCCATTCTTTGTTGTGATGTATGTTGCCGTTGTCGAAAACAAGCCAAACAGTCGTGTGTGACTTTCCTTATCAAGTTCCTTGCGTCAAATATCCAGAATCTTTGCCGTACCATAACAAAGAGTGATGAGACGCCAGGGGTGCAGGTTGACCCTGTGTTCGTGTTCAAGTATCAGCTTGGTGATGCGATGAGATTTCGGTAGCAAAACTGGATGTTTCGCCTCTGTGGACAATTGCGAGTGTTGCAATCGTCCTCCAACCCTAAGTAGTCCGTCCTTGTCGATTATTGGCGAGAGTTTAGCCAACTGAGATCGACTTCGCAATGGTTTATTTGCGAGTAGCAATTGATAGTCATCCTGGAAGCAGGTTTGCGCGCGCCGCAAGCATACAATACGTGCGGCGCTGATTTCCTCAAATGTAAGACAGTTTGAGCCTTTGTCCCCAAATGGACCCTTAGTGCGCCGTAGAAAGCGTATAACGTAGCCAACCGTATGAACGAGCGTCAACCATGACGATACTCGTTGAACAAGATGATCAAGTGAGTGATCAGGAGCTGCATCTACTAATGCAGTCAGACAATTGATTTTGACTTCCCTGTTGTATGCTCTTTTCTGAAATATTTAAACAGATTTGTGAGTTGTTTAACCTTACCATAAATTGATCCGCGTCACGTAGCCATGACGGGCCATTCCACCATAACTGAAAGTCTTTTAGGTCTGCCGCCATGAGACCTCTAGATGCGCAATCAGCTGGATTCGACTTGGAGTCCACATGACTCCAATAATGCCTTGGAATGGTGTCCAGAATTTCCGAAGTTCTGTTCCCAACAAATGTCTTTAGTCGAGAGGGTGCGTATGATAGACAATAGAGTACGATTGTGGAATCGCACCATGCAAAAACCGTGACCTTTTGATGTCGAAGCGCCGCCTTTATCGAACGTATGAGTTGACTTAGGAGCAGTGCCGCGCAAAGCTCTAGGCGAGGCAGAGATTACTGCTTTAGCGGAGCCACCCTAGATTTCGCAGCCATAATCGATGTAGAAATCGAGCCATCATTGTTGATTACTCTGCTGTACACTACAGCAGCGTATGCCTTTATAGATGCATCGGAGAATCCATGCAATTCAATGTTGTCCGCTTCGTTGACAACTAACCGGGGTATTTGAATGTGTTGTAGAATATCCAAATCTGCTCGCCATTTGAGCCAATTCTTCTTTTAGCAGTTTAGGGAGTTTGTCATCCCATCCCAAATCGAGAAGCCATAATTGTTGAAAGAGTATTTTAAATTGACATTCGACATTTCCTTTTAGACCTACACTATAGGACAATGTATCAAGTCCAGGTTGCCAGTAAAACCCAAGAACCTTCACTGGTGATGATTGTGTAGAATCAGTTCCTTCCGTTGGTATGCGAAGTGTGTTCGATACCCATTTCCCAAGCTCCAAATTAGCACAGGACATAAGTTGAATGAGTTCCTTTCGATTTTGTACCAGTTCCTCCTCACTGTTTGACCCAGTGAGCACGTCGTCGACATAAAAATATTCTTGTAGGATTTTTGCAGCATTCGGGTATTCCTGCTGATGATCAAGTGCCAGTTGCTCTAATACCCTGACAGCCAGGAATGGTGCACATGAGGTGCCGTAAGTGACGGTACAAAGTTGATAATGTTTGATTGGATCCGATGGCCTTTCTCTCCAGACAATTCTCTGGAAGTCGCGGTGTTTGTTGTTCACCCAAATCTACCGAAACATCTTAACTATGTCGCCTGAGAATACAAATTTGTACATCCGAAAACGCAAGCAGACTGCGAATAGATCGCGTTGAATGCTAGGCCCTGTAAATAGATAATCGTTTAGTGATTTGCCTTTGGTGTCGCAGAATGATCCGTCGAAAACTACTCTCAGTTTCCGACCCAAAACCGGGTGATGTGGTAGATAAAACCGTTGCCCATTATTGACTTCATCTGGTGGCACTTCGCGCATGCGCCCCAAATCGAAGTATTCCTTCATGAAATTGACATATTTTGCTCTTAGATTTTCATCTTTTTGTAACCGTCGTTCCACCGATTGGAAACGGCTTAGAGCTCCTTGTAAAGTATCCCCAAATTCAGGATTAGTAACCTTACACGGAAGTTCAACGATGTACTTCCCATTATCATCTCGAGTGTATGTAGCGAGAAAGTGTTTCTCTACTTCTTCGTCATCAGGTTCCAATTTGGATGTAGGAACCTCTGGCGAAGCCTTTCCCCAGAACCTCTGGTTCTGATAGAGCTGATGACCCATCCGAAAATTGATGAAATTGCAATGAGTTTGCCCGTATTGTCGTACAACCTTTTACCTGTAATTGTAGACCAAACATGTTCACCACCCAAAAGAACGTCAATTGGAGCGTTTGTGGTGAATTCTGAGTCAGCCAGTTGAAGATCGTTAAAGACCTCCAGTGCCGATGCGTCAATGTTCTGCCTTTCCAGTGTTGAGGTGATTTTGCCAAGAACATGAGCCTGTACCGTTAAGTGAATGTTGGAGTACCTTGACTTGATCTGAAGCGTGCTGCTTCCCCTTGTGGTGTCAGCCTGAACCGAAGAGATTCCTGTGACCAAAATCAATGATGCCGACCGTGGCAATCCAAGTGCTTGTATGCATCGTTCTGATACATATGAAAGTTCCGACCCAGTATCTAGTAAGATACGACATGTGATGTAGTCTCCATTTACTTTTGAACATAAAACGTAGCAGTAGGCAATATGCTTCGATTTAAACCTTTTCCTGTTATCGTTTTCGCAGAGCTTTGCGAACAAACCGTTGCTGGTGCACTCCCATTATGAGCCACTAGACTTGATGTAGACAAATCGTGATGAGAAGCGTTTGGACTATGCTGATTCTCCCCTTTACCTTGTTGCAAGTTCCTTAAAGCCATTGAGTTACCTGGATCGTGGACCAGAGAATGGTGCTTACCTTTACAATACTTGCATGCGAATACTGATGGACAGTTTATGACCATATGCCCTGATTTTAGGCACTTATAACATAAAGCCTTTTCCCTGATGAACGTACATTTGTTAAATCCATAAATTGTTGACAGCCATACAGTTTATGATCTGTCGCCTGACATTTGTGGTGCAGCTGCCACCTTGAACTGCAACCATTGAATGTGTGACCCTTTTTGTGTGTGTGATTTGCGCTGGCATTTTGCCTCCAGTCGCAATCTCCCGTTTGCTGAGCCTCTAATTCTTCACAACGATCATCCAAGAACTTGAAGAATTCCTCCAGTGTGGGCGCCTCGTTGCCCATGCTGCGCTCAATCCACCTGCGCCGTGTATCAGCGTCAAGATTTTCCAATACCAGATATTGTACCCAGCAATCCCGTCCTGTTTGATTGATCGCATCCAGACCGCGAACAATCTCGTTTGTGCCATCTGATACCTTTCGTAAGATGGACACATCAATTTCGTTTGTCGTTGGTAGACCCATGAATTGTTCCAAAAATGAGTTTACAATATGGCGTGGCCTATTGTACCTTTCCTTTAAGCGCTCCCAAGCAGTGTTGTAAGCCGTGTCAGTTATTGGCAGATGCCGCACCAAGTTGGCAGCATCATCGACGAGCAGTGTTTTCAAATGATGAAACTTTTGAGTGTTGGTTAACTCCCTTTTGTTGTGTATCGTGCTCTCGTAGATATCTTGAAAAGCTGGCCACTCTGTGTAGAGTCCAGCGAACCGTTTGATTTGAATTTTCGGCAATTCGCCGCCTTGCACGAGTGCCGTCGTTTGTTTCCCGAAGTCGAACCCGAAGCAGCTGCATCTGTGCGAGCGGGCATCGACAAGTTCGAACTGCTCTGGTTTGCAGCTAACTGTTCAAAGAGTTGTTTTTGTTGTTGCAGCAAATGAACGATGTCGTCGTTACATGTCTGCGTCGTCAGACAATGATGCTTGTTGTTGTACTAACCGTTTTTTTCCTAGAAGTAACGAATATGCTTTCAAGTACTTCTCCTCGTAGGTCACGTGATCGACCTCTGGATCCACATAGCCGTCTACATCTTCCAGTAGGGCTATGGAATCCCCGTTTCCATTAAATTCCTTCCACACGGACTGGAGTTGGGTTTGGGTTCTTTCCGACCAATCCAGAATTCTTGTGATGCTGGCCTTGAGTCGGCTCCGACGACCCACCAATGCCTTTAGTTCTTCCATTGCGAAGAACTTTCCAGAGTAATAACCCATAAAACTTTCCAATAGATCCAAAGAAATTCGAGCGAAAAGCACCTTATTCGAACGAAAACCGATTTCCTTATTCGGCTCGAATGACCAAAATATAATTTGGTGTAGCAGTGGACTGTACCTTTTGTCAAACTAATAATTAATTTTCCTTTGATTCTTTGCTACTGAATCAGTTGAGTGCCAATTTATTACTGAAGAAAAAGAGAAAAAGCGCCGACGCAGCAGCGCGCAAATATGTGTGTTAATGCTAATGTATGTGTGTAAATCGATTCCTATAGCTACATATATTATCGATAAATGCAATCCGTTCATAAACAATGTCACTGTATGTAAATCGTGGGGCTTTCGTCGCCTCAAATTCTGGAAACTCCAGCTACGAACTTCCGAGGCCTAGGCTTTATCTTAGCTCTAATACGGATATTCGGTAACTTGTAACGGCTGGGGACTGTGAATACATGAACCGGGTTTACCGGGTCAGAGAATTAAAACCTCTCTTAAATATAAAAAATATCACCTTTCAACTCTTCCACTTTTAATAAACTAACCGAACGATTAGGTTTGGCACTGTAATAATTAATTTGGTAATTAATTTTTATCCACGACCACGTGGTATTACGACATGAAATTTCTTTAAGTCAAAATCACTATATAATTTATGCGACTTATCGCTTCGGCAGAACAGAATAGAATAAATTTTTTGAACTAAGGCACGCGTCTTATGCAAAAGAATTTGCGAACAGAGCTTTCTAAAGTGTCTTTTCCAAAGTGTTGCGACGTGGCGTCTTTTCATTGGGCGATGTGAGCGTGGTTATCATAACTGTACTTAAAGCTGAAACTCAACCCTGCAATTAACTTGACCATGATCGTTTCAGGGTGACCGTGTTCTTATATGCTCTTCATGAAAGCGCGGTTGATTTAAATAAATTCTCTTCATTTTGTCGATTAAATATTTGTAAGGAAAAATCCGGTCACTACACAGTTAGTTGGATAACTGTGGTAATTCTAGAGCTAATACATGCAATTTAAACACGGACCTTCTGGAACGTGTGCTTTTATTAGACTAAAACCAAGCGATCATTTGATCGTTATATTGGTTGAACTCTAGATAACATGCAGATCGTATGGTCTTGTACCGACGGCAGATCTTACAAATGTCTGCCCTATAAACTTTTGATGGTAGTATCTATGACTACCATGGTTACGCAACGGTAACGGGGAATCAGGGTTCAATTCCGGAGAGGGAGCCTGAGAAACGGCTACCACATCTAAGGAAGGCAGCAGGCCCACTCCCAGCTCTGGGAGGTAGTGACGAAAAATAACAATACAATACTCATATCCGAGGCCCTGTA
>JAECWI010000496.1:0-13044 GCA_018150345.1 Drosophila equinoxialis
TTTTATACCCGCCATCTCTTATATAACAGCTATACTACCTGCTGGAACCATTCTACAACACCATTTGAGTTTTATGTGCTTCATCTTATATAACAGCTATAATAGCCTTTGAACCATTCTACAGCAGTCATTTTGGGTTGTAATATGCATCTCTTATATAACAGCGAACTAGCTGCTGGAACCATTCTACAGCCGCCATTTTGAATTTGCATAGCCGCCATCTCTTATATATCAGCTTTACTAGCTGCTGGAACCATTCTAAAACCGCCATTTCGGGTTTTTATTGCCACCATCTCTTCTATAACAGCTATACTGGCTGCTGGAACCATTCTACTAGCTGCTTTGGAACCGTTACCTGGCCGCCATTTTGGGTTTATAGCCGCCATCTGCTTATATATCAGCTTTACTAGCTGCTGGAACCATTCTACAGCCGCCATTTTGGGTTTATACCGCCATCTTCGGACTATACTAGCTGCTCGAACCATTCCACACCATTTTGAGTTTTATAGCCTCCATCTCTTATATAACAGCTATAATAGCTGCTGGAACCATTCTACAGCCGCCATTTTGAGTTTTTAATTGCCGCCATCTCTTATATATCAGCTTTACTAGCTGCTGGAACCATTCTACAGCCGCCATTTTTGGATTACTAGCCACCATCTCTTCCATAACGGCTTATTAGCTGCTGGAACCATTCTACAGCCGCCATTTTGGGTGTAATAACCGCCATCTCTTATACCATAACAGCTTTGCTAACTTTGCTGGAACAATATACAGCCGCCATTTTGAGTTTTATTGCCGACATCTCTTATATAACAGCTATACTAGCTGCTGGAACCATTCTACTACAGCCGCCATTTTTGAATTTATAGCCGCCGTCTCTTATATAACAGCTTTTCCGTTTGCTCCAGACCGTTCTACGGCCGCCATTTTGAGTTTTATAGCCGCCATCTCTTATATCAAACTGCCCCAAGCTGCTGGAACCATTCTACAGCGGTCATTTTGGGTTTAAGCCCGCCATCTCTTATATAACAGCTATACTGCTGGAACCATGCTACAGCTGCCATTTTGATTTTTATAGCCACCATCTATTAAATAACGGTTTTATAGCCGCCATCTCTAATATAACAGCTTATACTAGCTGCTGGAACCGATCTACTGCGCCATTTTGGGTTTATTGCCGCCCATCTCTTATATATCAGCTTTACTAGCTGCTGGAACCATTCTACATCCGCCATTTTGAGTTTTATTGCCTCTCGCATATATCAGCTTTACTAGCTGCTGGAACCATTCTACGGCCGCCATTTTTGGGTTTTATACCCGCCATCTCTTATATAACAGCTATACTACCTGCTGGAACCATTCTACAACACCATTTTGAGTTTTATAGCCGCCATCTCTTATATAACAGCTATGCTAGCCAGCTGGAACAATTCTACAGCCGCCATTTTGAGTTTTATAGCCGCCATCTCTTATATAACAGCTATACTAGCTGATGGAACCATTCTACAGCCGCCATTTTTGAGATTTATAGCCGCCATCTCTTATATAACAGCTATACTAGCTGCTGGAACCATTCTAGAGCTGCCATTTTTGATATTTATAGCCGCTATCTGGTAAATAACAGCTTTACTAGCTGCTGGAACCATTCTACAGCCGCCATTTTGAGTTTTATAGCCACCATCTCTTATTATCAGCTTTACTAGCTGCTGGAACCATTTCAGACGCCATTTTGGGTTTATACCGCCATTTTCAGTTTTATAGCCGCCATCTCTTATATATCAAACTTTTACTAGCTGCTGGAACCATTCTACTGCCGCAGGTTTGAGTTTTATATTTGCCATCTCTTATATAACAGCTATACAGCTGCTGGAACCATACTACAGTCGCCATTTTTGAGTTTTATAGCCGCCGTCTCTTATACAACAACTTTACTAGCTGCTGGAACCATTCTACAGCTGCCATTTTGAATTTTATAGCCGCCATCTCTTATATAACAACTTTACTAGCTGCTGGAACCATTCTACAGCCGCCATTTTGAGTTTTATAGCCGCCATCTCTTATATATCAGCTTTACTAGCTGCTGGAACCATTCTACAGCCGCCATTTTGGGTTTTATAGCCGCCATCTCTTATATAACAGCTATACTAGCTGCTGGAACCATTCTACAGCCGCCATTTTGAGTTTTATAGCCACCATCTCTTATATAACAGCTTTGCTAGCTGCTGGAACCATTCTATTGCCGCCATTTGAGTTTTATAGCCGCCATCTCTTATATAACAGCTATACTAGCTGCTGGAACCATTCTACAGCCGCCATTTTTGAGTTTTATAGCCGCCATCTCTTATATAACAGCTTTACTAGCTGCTGGAACCATTCTACAGCCGCCATTTTGAGTTTTATAGCCGCCATCTCTTATATAACAGCTTTACTAGCTGCTGGAACCATTCTACAGCCGCCATTTTGGGTTTTATAGCCGCCATCTCTTATATAACAGCTTATACTAGCTGCTGGAACCATTCTACAGCCGCCATTTTGAGTTTTATAGCCGCCATCTCTTATATAACAGCTTTACTAGCTGCTGGAACCATTCTACAGCCGCCATTTTGAGTTTTATAGCCGCCATCTCTTATATAACAGCTATACTAGCTGCTGGAACCATTCTACAGCCGCCATTTTGAGTTTTATAGCCGCCATCTCTTATATAACAGCTATACTAGCTGCTGGAACCATTCTACAGCCGCCATTTTTTTATAACCGCCATCTCTTATATAACAGCTTTACTAGCTGCTGGAACCATTCTTTAGCCGCCATTTTGAGTTTATACTTTTTATAGCCGCCATCTCTTATATAACAGCTTTACTAGCTGCTGGAACCATTCTACAGCCGCCATTTTGGTTTTATAGCCGCCATCTCTTATATAACAGCTTTACTAGCTGCTGGAACCATTCTACAGCCGCCATTTTGAGTTTTTATAGCCGCCATCTCTTATATAACAGCTTTACTAGCTGCTGGAACCATTCTACAGCCGCCATTTTGGTTTTATAGCCGCCATCTCTTATATAACAGCTATACTAGCTGCTGGAACCATTCTACAGCCGCCATTTTGAGTTTTATAGCCGCCATCTCTTATATAACAGCTTTACTAGCTGCTGGAACCATTCTACAGCCGCCATTTTGGTTTTATAGCCGCCATCTCTTATATAACAGCTTTACTAGCTGCTGGAACCATTCTACAGCCGCCATTTTGAGTTTTATAGCCGCCATCTCTTATATAACAGCTTTACTAGCTGCTGGAACCATTCTACAGCCGCCATTTTGAGTTTTATAGCCGCCATCTCTTATATAACAGCTATACTAGCTGCTGGAACCATTCTACAGCCGCCATTTTGAGTTTTATAGCCGCCATCTCTTATATAACAGCTTTACTAGCTGCTGGAACCATTCTACAGCCGCCATTTTGAGTTTTATAGCCGCCATCTCTTATATAACAGCTTTACTAGCTGCTGGAACCATTCTACAGCCGCCATTTTGGGTTTTATAGCCCGCCATCTCTTATATAACAGCTTTACTAGCTGCTGGAACCATTCTACAGCCGCCATTTTGAGTTTTATAGCCGCCATCTCTTATATAACAGCTTTACTAGCTGCTGGAACCATTCTACAGCCGCCATTTTGAGTTTTTATAGCCGCCATCTCTTATATAACAGCTTTACTAGCTGCTGGAACCATTCTACAGCCGCCATTTTGAGTTTTTATAGCCGCCATCTCTTATATAACAGCTTTACTAGCTGCTGGAACCATTCTACAGCCGCCATTTTGAGTTTTATAGCCGCCATCTCTTATATAACAGCTTTACTAGCTGCTGGAACCATTCTACAGCCGCCATTTTGGGGTTTTATAGCCGCCATCTCTTATATAACAGCTTTACTAGCTGCTGGAACCATTCTACAGCCGCCATTTTGAGTTTTATAGCCGCCATCTCTTATATAACAGCTATACTAGCTGCTGGAACCATTCTACAGCCGCCATTTTTGAGTTTTTATAGCCGCCATCTCTTATATAACAGCTTTACTAGCTGCTGGAACCATTCTACAGCCGCCATTTTGGGTTTTATAGCCGCCATCTCTTATATAACAGCTTTACTAGCTGCTGGAACCATTCTACAGCCGCCATTTTGAGTTTTATAGCCGCCATCTCTTATATAACAGCTATACTAGCTGCTGGAACCATTCTACAGCCGCCATTTTGAGTTTTATAGCCGCCATCTCTTATATAACAGCTTTACTAGCTGCTGGAACCATTCTACAGCCGCCATTTTGAGTTTTATAGCCGCCATCTCTTATATAACAGCTTTACTAGCTGCTGGAACCATTCTACAGCCGCCATTTTGGTTTTATAGCCGCCATCTCTTATATAACAGCTTTACTAGCTGCTGGAACCATTCTACAGCCGCCATTTTGAGTTTTATAGCCGCCATCTCTTATATAACAGTTTTACTAGCTGCTGGAACCATTCTACAGCCGCCATTTTGAGTTTTATAGCCGCCATCTCTTATATAACAGCTTTACTAGCTGCTGGAACCATTCTACAGCCGCCATTTTGAGTTTTATAGCCGCCATCTCTTATATAACAGCTTTACTAGCTGCTGGAACCATTCTACAGCCGCCATTTTTGAGTTTTATAGCCGCCATCTCTTATATAACAGCTTTACTAGCTGCTGGAACCATTCTACAGCCGCCATTTTGAGTTTTATAGCCGCCATCTCTTATATAACAGCTTTACTAGCTGCTGGAACCATTCTACAGCCGCCATTTTGAGTTTTATAGCCGCCATCTCTTATATAACAGCTATACTAGCTGCTGGAACCATTCTACAGCCGCCATTTTGAGTTTTATAGCCGCCATCTCTTATATAACAGCTTTACTAGCTGCTGGAACCATTCTACAGCCGCCATTTTGAGTTTTTATAGCCGCCATCTCTTATATAACAGCTATACTAGCTGCTGGAACCATTCTACAGCCGCCATTTTGAGTTTTATAGCCGCCATCTCTTATATAACAGCTATACTAGCTGCTGGAACCATTCTACAGCCGCCATTTTGAGTTTTATAGCCGCCATCTCTTATATAACAGCTATACTAGCTGCTGGAACCATTCTACAGCCGCCATTTTGAGTTTTATAGCCGCCATCTCTTATATAACAGCTTTACTAGCTGCTGGAACCATTCTACAGCCGCCATTTTGGTTTTATAGCCGCCATCTCTTATATAACAGCTATACTAGCTGCTGGAACCATTCTACAGCCGCCATTTTGAGTTTTATAGCCGCCATCTCTTATATAACAGCTATACTAGCTGCTGGAACCATTCTACAGCCGCCATTTTTGAGTTTTATCGCCGCCATCTCTTATATAACAGCTTATACTAGCTGCTGGAACCATTCTACAGCCGCCATTTTGAGTTTTTATAGCCGCCATCTCTTATATAACAGCTTTACTAGCTGCTGGAACCATTCTACAGCCGCCATTTTGAGTTTTATAGCCGCCATCTCTTATATAACAGCTATACTAGCTGCTGGAACCATTCTACAGCCGCCATTTTGAGTTTTATAGCCGCCATCTCTTATATAACAGCTATACTAGCTGCTGGAACCATTCTACAGCCGCCATTTTTGAGTTTTATAGCCGCCATCTCTTATATAACAGCTTTACTAGCTGCTGGAACCATTCTACAGCCGCCATTTTGAGTTTTATAGCCGCCATCTCTTATATAACAGCTATACTAGCTGCTGGAACCATTCTACAGCCGCCATTTTGAGTTTTATAGCCGCCATCTCTTATATAACAGCTATACTAGCTGCTGGAACCATTCTACAGCCGCCATTTTGAGTTTTATAGCCGCCATCTCTTATATAACAGCTATACTAGCTGCTGGAACCATTCTACAGCCGCCATTTTGAGTTTTATAGCCGCCATCTCTTATATAACAGCTTTACTAGCTGCTGGAACCATTCTACAGCCGCCATTTTGAGTTTTATAGCCGCCATCTCTTATATAACAGCTATACTAGCTGCTGGAACCATTCTACAGCCGCCATTTTGAGTTTTATAGCCGCCATCTCTTATATAACAGCTTTACTAGCTGCTGGAACCATTCTACAGCCGCCATTTTGAGTTTTATAGCCGCCATCTCTTATATAACAGCTATACTAGCTGCTGGAACCATTCTACAGCCGCCATTTTGAGTTTTATAGCCGCCATCTCTTATATAACAGCTATACTAGCTGCTGGAACCATTCTACAGCCGCCATTTTGAGTTTTATAGCCGCCATCTCTTATATAACAGCTATACTAGCTGCTGGAACCATTCTACAGCCGCCATTTTGAGTTTTATAGCCGCCATCTCTTATATAACAGCTATACTAGCTGCTGGAACCATTCTACAGCCGCCATTTTTGAGTTTTATAGCCGCCATCTCTTATATAACAGCTATACTAGCTGCTGGAACCATTCTACAGCCGCCATTTTGAGTTTTATAGCCGCCATCTCTTATATAACAGCTATACTAGCTGCTGGAACCATTCTACAGCCGCCATTTTGAGTTTTATAGCCGCCATCTCTTATATAACAGCTTTACTAGCTGCTGGAACCATTCTACAGCCGCCATTTTGAGTTTTATAGCCGCCATCTCTTATATAACAGCTATACTAGCTGCTGGAACCATTCTACAGCCGCCATTTTGAGTTTTATAGCCGCCATCTCTTATATAACAGCTTTACTAGCTGCTGGAACCATTCTACAGCCGCCATTTTGAGTTTTATAGCCGCCATCTCTTATATAACAGCTTTACTAGCTGCTGGAACCATTCTACAGCCGCCATTTTTGAGTTTTATAGCCGCCATCTCTTATATAACAGCTATACTAGCTGCTGGAACCATTCTACAGCCGCCATTTTGAGTTTTATAGCCGCCATCTCTTATATAACAGCTATACTAGCTGCTGGAACCATTCTACAGCCGCCATTTTGAGTTTTATAGCCGCCATCTCTTATATAACAGCTTTACTAGCTGCTGGAACCATTCTACAGCCGCCATTTTGAGTTTTTATAGCCGCCATCTCTTATATAACAGCTATACTAGCTGCTGGAACCATTATACAGCCGCCATTTTGAGTTTTATAGCCGCCATCTCTTATATAACAGCTATACTAACTGCTGGAACCATTCTACAGCCGCCATTTTGAGTTTTATAGCCGCCATCTCTTACATAACAGCTATACTAGCTGCTGGAACCATTCTACAGCCGTCATTTTGAGTTTATAGCCGCCATCTCTTATATAACAGCTTTATTAGCTGCTGGAACCATTCTCAGCTTTGAGTTTTATAGCCGCCATCTCTTATATAACAGCTATATTAGCTGCTGGAACCATTCTACAGCCGCCATTTTGAGTTTTATAGCCGCCATCTCTTATATAACAGCTTTACTAGCTGCTGGAACCATTCTACAGCCGCCATTTTGAGTTTTATAGCCGCCATCTCTTATATAACAGCTATACTAGCTGCTGGAACCATTCTACAGCCGCCATTTTGAGTTTTATAGCCGCCATCTCTTATATAACAGCTTTACTAGCTGCTGGAACCATTCTACAGCCGCCATTTTGAGTTTTATAGCCGCCATCTCTTATATAACAGCTTTACTAGCTGCTGGAACCATTCTACAGCCGCCATTTTGAGTTTTATAGCCGCCATCTCTTATATAACAGCTTTACTAGCTGCTGGAACCATTCTACAGCCGCCATTTTGAGTTTTATAGCCGCCATCTCTTATATAACAGCTATACTAGCTGCTGGAACCATTCTACAGCCGCCATTTTGAGTTTTATAGCCGCCATCTCTTATATAACAGCTTTACTAGCTGCTGGAACCATTCTACAGCCGCCATTTTGAGTTTTATAGCCGCCATCTCTTATATAACAGCTTTACTAGCTGCTGGAACCATTCTACAGCCGCCATTTTGAGTTTTATAGCCGCCATCTCTTATATAACAGCTATACTAGCTGCTGGAACCATTCTACAGCCGCCATTTTGAGTTTTATAGCCGCCATCTCTTATATAACAGCTATACTAGCTGCTGGAACCATTCTACAGCCGCCATTTTGAGTTTTATAGCCGCCATCTCTTATATAACAGCTATACTAGCTGCTGGAACCATTCTACAGCCGCCATTTTGAGTTTTATAGCCGCCATCTCTTATATAACAGCTTTACTAGCTGCTGGAACCATTCTACAGCCGCCATTTTGAGTTTTATAGCCGCCATCTCTTATATAACAGCTATACTAGCTGCTGGAACCATTCTACAGCCGCCATTTTGAGTTTTATAGCCGCCATCTCTTATATAACAGCTTTACTAGCTGCTGGAACCATTCTACAGCCGCCATTTTGAGTTTTATAGCCGCCATCTCTTATATAACAGCTTTACTAGCTGCTGGAACCATTCTACAGCCGCCATTTTGAGTTTTATAGCCGCCATCTCTTATATAACAGCTATACTAGCTGCTGGAACCATTCTACAGCCGCCATTTTGAGTTTTTATAGCCGCCATCTCTTATATAACAGCTTTACTAGCTGCTGGAACCATTCTACAGCCGCCATTTTTGAGTTTTATAGCCGCCATCTCTTATATAACAGCTTTACTAGCTGCTGGAACCATTCTACAGCCGCCATTTTGAGTTTTATAGCCGCCATCTCTTATATAACAGCTTTACTAGCTGCTGGAACCATTCTACAGCCGCCATTTTGAGTTTTATCGCCGCCATCTCTTATATAACAGCTATACTAGCTGCTGGAACCATTCTACAGCCGCCATTTTGAGTTTTATAGCCGCCATCTCTTATATAACAGCTTTACTAGCTGCTGGAACCATTCTACAGCCGCCATTTTGAGTTTTATAGCCGCCATCTCTTATATAACAGCTTTACTAGCTGCTGGAACCATTCTACAGCCGCCATTTTGAGGTTTTATAGCCGCCATCTCTTATATAACAGCTTTACCAGCTGCTGGAACCATTCTACAGCCGCCATTTTGAGTTTTATAGCCGCCATCTCTTATATAACAGCTATACTAGCTGCTGGAACCATTCTACAGCCGCCATTTTGAGTTTTATAGCCGCCATCTCTTATATAACAGCTTTACTAGCTGCTGGAACCATTCTACAGCCGCCATTTTGAGTTTTATAGCCGCCATCTCTTATATAACAGCTATACTAGCTGCTGGAACCATTCTACAGCCGCCATTTTGAGTTTTATAGCCGCCATCTCTTATATAACAGCTTTACTAGCTGCTGGAACCATTCTACAGCCGCCATTTTGGTTTTATAGCCGCCATCTCTTATATAACAGCTTTACTAGCTGCTGGAACCATTCTACAGCCGCCATTTTGAGTTTTATAGCCGCCATCTCTTATATAACAGCTTTACTAGCTGCTGGAACCATTCTACAGCCGCCATTTTGAGTTTTATAGCCGCCATCTCTTATATAACAGCTATATTAGCTGCTGGAACCATTCTACAGCCGCCATTTTGAGTTTTATAGCCGCCATCTCTTATATAACAGCTTTACTAGCTGCTGGAACCATTCTACAGCCGCCATTTTGGGTTTTATAGCCGCCATCTCTTATATAACAGCTATACTAGCTGCTGGAACCATTCTACAGCCGCCATTTTGAGTTTTATAGCCGCCATCTCTTATATAACAGCTTTACTAGCTGCTGGAACCATTCTACAGCCGCCATTTTGAGTTTTATAGCCGCCATCTCTTATATAACAGCTATACTAGCTGCTGGAACCATTCTACAGCCGCCATTTTGAGTTTTATAGCCGCCATCTCTTATATAACAGCTTTACTAGCTGCTGGAACCATTCTACAGCCGCCATTTTGAGTTTTATAGCCGCCATCTCTTATATAACAGCTATATTAGCTGCTGGAACCATTATACAGCCCTTTGTTTAGCCGCCATCTCTTATATAACAGCTTTACTAGCTGCTGGAACCATTCTACAGCCGCCATTTTGGGTTTTATAGCCGCCATCTCTTATATAACAGTTATACTAGCTGCTGGAACCATTCTACAGCCGCCATTTTGAGTTTTATAGCCGCCATCTCTTATATAACAGCTTTACTAGCTGCTGGAACCATTCTACAGCCGCCATTTTGAGTTTTATAGCCGCCATCTCTTATATAACAGCTATATTAGCTGCTGGAACCATTCTACAGCCGCCATTTTGAGTTTTATAGTCGCCATCTCTTATATAACAGCTATACCAGCTGCTGGAACCATTCTACAGCCGCCATTTTGGTTTTATAGCCGCCATCTCTTATATAACAGCTATACTAGCTGCTGGAACCATTCTACAGCCGCCATTTTGAGTTTTATAGCCGCCATCTCTTATATAACAGCTTTACTAGCTGCTGGAACCATTCTACAGCCGCCATTTTTGAGGTTTTATAGCCGACAATAACAGTTTAGTTTTATGCCGCCATCACTTATATAACAGTTATTAGCTGCGGAACCATTTACAGCGCATTTTGGTTTTTAGCCGCCATCTCTTATATAACAGCTTTATTAGCTGCTGGAACCATTCTACAGCCGCCATTTTGAGTTTTATAGCCGCCATCTCTTATATAACAGCTTTACTAGCTGCTGGAACCATTCTACAGCCGCCCATTTTGAGTTTTATAGCCGCCATCTCTTATATAACAGCTATACTAGCTGCTGGAACCATTCTACAGCCGCCATTTTGAGTTTTATAGCCGCCATCTCTTATATAACAGCTTTACTAGCTGCTGGAACCATTCTACAGCCGCCATTTTGAGTTTTATAGCCGCCATCTCTTATATAACAGCTTTACTAGCTTTACTAGCTGCTGGAACCATTCTACAGCCGCCAATTTTGAGTTTTATAGCCGCCATCTCTTATATAACAGCTATACTAGCTGCTGGAACCATTCTACAGCCGCCATTTTGAGTTTTTTATAGCCGCCATCTCTTATATAACAGCTATATTAGCTGCTGGAACCATTCTACAGCCGCCATCTCTTATATAACAGCTTTACTAGCTGCTGGAACCATTCTACAGCCGCCATTTTTGAGTTTTATAGCCGCCATCTCTTATATAACAGCTATACTAGCTGCTGGAACCATTCTACAGCCGCCATTTTGAGTTTTATAGCCGCCATCTCTTATATAACAGCTTTACTAGCTGCTGGAACCATTCTACAGCCGCCATTTTGAGTTTTATGGCCGCCATCTCTTATATAACAGCTATTATTAGCTGCTGGAACCATACTACAGCCGCCCTTTTGAGTTTTATAGCCGCCATCTCTTATATAACAGCCTATACTAGCTGCTGGAACCATTTTACAGCCGCCATTTTGAGTTTTATAGCCGCCATCTCTTATATAACAGCTATACTAGCTGCTGGAACCATTCTACAGCCGCCATTTTGAGTTTTATATCCGCCATCTCTTATATAACAGCTTTACTAGCTTTACCAGCTGCTGGAACCATTCTACAGCCGCCATTTTGAGTTTTATAGCCGCCATCTCTTATATAACAGCTTTACTAGCTGCTGGAACCATCCTACAGCCGCCATTTTGAGTTTTATAGCCGCCATCTCTTATATAACAGCTATACTAGCTGCTGGAACCATTCTACAGCCGCCATTTTGAGTTTTATCGCCGCCATCTCTTATATAACAGCTATACTAGCTGCTGGAACCATTCTATAGCCGCCATTTTGAGTTTTCCAGCCGCCATCTCTTATATAACAGCTTCACTAGCTGCTGGAACCATTCTACAGCCGCCATTTTGAGTTTTATAGCCGCCATCTCTTATATAACAGCTATACTAGCTGCTGGAACCATTCTACAGCCGCCATTTTAAGTTTTATAGCCGCCATCTGTTATATAACAGCTATACTAGCTGCTGGAACCATTCTACAGCCGCCACTTTTGAGTTTTATAGCCGCCATCTCTTACATAACAGCTATACTAGCTGCTGGAACCATTATACAGCCGCCATTTTGAGTTTTATAGCCGCCATCTCTTATATAACAGCTATACTAACTGCTGGAACCATTCTACAGCCGCCATTTTAAGTTTTATAGCCGCCATCTCTTATATAACAGCTATACTAGCTGCTGGAACCATTCTACAGCCGCCATTTTGAGTTTTATAGCCGCCATCTCTTATATAACAGCTATACTAGCTGCTGGAACCATTCTACAGCCGCCATTTTGAGTTTTATAGCCGCCATCTCTTATATAACAGCTATACTAACTGCTGGAACCATTCTACAGCCGCCATTTTGAGTTTTATCGCCGCCATCTCTTATATAACAGCTATACTAGCTGCTGGAACCATTCTACAGCCGCCATTTTGAGTTTTATAGCCGCCATCTCTTATATAACAGCTATACTAGCTGCTGGAACCATTCTACAGCCGCCATTTTTGAGTTTTATAGCCGCCATCTCTTATATAACAGCTATACTAGCTGCTGGAACCATTCTACAGCCGCCATTTTTGAGTTTTATAGCCGCCATCTCTTATATAACAGCTATATTAGCTGCTGGAACCATTCTACAGCCGCCATTTTGAGTTTTATAGCCGCCATCTCTTATATAACAGCTTTACTAGCTGCTGGAACCATTTTACAGCCGCCATTTTGAGTTTTATCGCCGCCATCACTTATATAACAGCTATACTAGCTGCTGGAACCATTCTACAGCCGCCATTTTGAGTTTTATAGCCGCCATCTCTTATATAACAGCTATACTAGCTGCTGGAACCATTCTACAGCCGCCATTTTTGAGTTTTATAGCCGCCATCTCTTATATAACAGCTATACTAGCTGCTGGAACCATTCTACTAGCCGCCATTTTGAGTTTTATAGCCGCCATCTCTTATATAACAGCTATACTAGCTGCTGGAACCATTCTACAGCCGCCATTTTTGAGTTTTATAGCCGCCATCTCTTATATAACAGCTACACTAGC
>JAECWI010000497.1:0-11240 GCA_018150345.1 Drosophila equinoxialis
CTAGACACTGGCTAGACACAGACATTGGCTAGGCACAGGCTAGACACTGGCTAGGCACAGGCTAGACACAGGCAAGGCACTGGCTAGAACACTGGCTAGGCACTGGCTAGACACTGGCTAGACACTGGCTAGACACTGGCTAGACACTGGCTAGACACACTGGCTAGACACTGGCTAGACACTGGCTAGACACTGGCTAGACACTAGGCTAGACACAGGCTAGACACTGGCTAGACACTGGCTAACAGGGACACTGGCTAGGGCACACTGGCTAGACACTGGCTAGACACTGGCTAGACACTGGCCAGGACACTGGCTAGGCACTGGCTAGACACTGGCTAGACACTGGCTAGACACTGGCTAGACACTGGCTAGACACTGGCTAGGCACTGGCTAGACACTGGCTAGGCACTGGCTAGACACTGGCTAGACACTGGCTAGACACTGGCTAGGCACTGGCTAGGCACTGGCTAGACACTGGCTAGACAGGCACACTGGCTAGGCACTGGCTAGGCACTGGCTAGGCACTGGCTAGGCACTGGACACTGGCTAGACACTGGCTAGGCACAGGCTAGACACTGGCTAGGCACACTGGCTAGGCACAGGCAGGCTAGGACACTGGCTAGGCACTGGCTAGACACAGGCTAGACACTGGCTAGGACACAGGCACTGGCTAGAACACTGGCTAGGCACTGGCTAGACACTAGGCACAGGCTAGACACTGGCTAGGGCATGGCTAGACACTGGCTAGGCACTGGCTAGGCACACTGGCTAGACACTGGCTAGGCACTGGCTAGGCACTGGCTAGGCACAGGCTAGACACTGGCTAGGCACAGGCTAGAGGCACTGGCTAGACACTGGCTAGGCACAGGCTAGGCACACACAGGGACACTGGCTAGGACACTGGCTAGGCACTGGCTAGGCACTGGCTAGACACTGGCTAGGCACAGGCTAGACACTGGCTAGGCACAGGCTAGACACTGGCTAGGCACAGGCTAGACACTGGCTAGACACTGGCTAGGCACTGGCTAGGCACAGGCTAGGCACTGGCTAGACACTGGCTAGGCACAGGCTAGACACAGGCTAGGCACAGGCTAGACACTGGCTAGACACTGGCTAGGCACAGGCTAGACACTGGCTAGACACAGGCTAGGCACAGGCTAGGCACTGGCTAGGCACTGGCTAGGCACAGGCTAGACACTGGCTAGGCACAGGCTAGACACAGGCTAGGCACAGGCTAGACACTGGCTAGGCACAGGCTAGACACTGGCTAGGCACAGGCTAGACACTGGCTAGACACAGGCTAGGCACAGGCAGGCTAGACACAGGCTAGGCACAGGCTAGACACACGCAGGCTAGGCACAGGCTAGACACAGGCTAGACACAGGCTAGGACACAGGCTAGGACACAGGCTAGACACAGGCTAGGCACAGGCTAGACACAGGCTAGACACAGGCTAGACACAGGCTAGACACAGGCTAGACACAGGCTAGGCACAGGCTAGGCTAGACACTGGCAGGCTAGGCACAGGCTAGGCACAGGCTAGACACAGGCTAGACACAGGCTAGACACAGGCTAGGCACAGGCTAGACACAGGCTAGACACAGGCTAGGCACAGGCTAGACACAGGCTAGACACAGGCTAGACACACAGGCTAGACACAGGCTAGGCACAGGCTAGACACAGGCTAGGCACAGGCTAGACACAGGCTAGGCACAGGCTAGACACAGGCTAGGCACAGGCAGGCTAGACACAGGCTAGACACAGGCTAGGCACAGGCTAGACACAGGCTAGGCACAGGCTAGGCACAGGCTAGACACTGGCTAGGCACAGGCTAGACACAGGCTAGACACAGGCTAGCACAGCACAGGCTAGACACAGGCTAGGCACAGGCTAGACACAGGCTAGACACAGGCTAGGCACAGGCTAGACACAGGCTAGACACAGGCTAGACACAGGCTAGGCACAGGCTAGACACAGGCTAGACACAGGCTAGGCACAGGCTAGACACAGGCTAGACACAGGCTAGGACACAGGCTAGACACTGGCAGGCTAGACACAGGCTAGACACAGGCTAGACACAGGCTAGACACAGGCTAGACACAGGCTAGACACAGGCTAGACACAGGCTAGACACAGGCTAGACACAGGCTAGACACAGGGCACAGGCTAGACACAGGCTAGGCACAGGCTAGACACAGGCTAGACACAGGCTAGACACAGGCTAGACACAGGCACAGGCTAGACACACTAGGCACAGGCTAGACACAGGCTAGACACTGGCTAGACACAGGCTAGACACAGGCTAGACACAGGCTAGACACAGGCTAGACACAGGCTAGACACAGGCTAGACACAGGCTAGGCACAGGCTAGACACAGGCTAGGCACAGGCTAGACACAGGCTAGGCACAGGACACAGGCTAGACACAGGCTAGGCACAGGCTAGGCACAGGCTAGACACTGGCTAGGCACAGGCTAGACACAGGCTAGGCACAGGCTAGACACAGGCTAGACACAGGCTAGACACAGGCTAGGCACAGGCTAGACACAGGCTAGACACAGGCTAGACACAGGCTAGACACAGGCTAGACACAGGCTAGACACAGGCTAGACACAGGCTAGACACAGGCTAGGCACAGGCTAGGCACAGGCTAGCACAGGCTAGACACAGGCTAGACACAGGCTAGACACAGGCTAGACACAGGCTAGACACAGGCTAGACACAGGCCAGGGACACTGGCTAGACACAGGCTAGACACAGGCTAGACACAGGCTGAGGACACAGGCTAGACACAGGCAGGCTAGGCACAGGCTAGACACAGGCTAGACACAGGCTAGACACAGGCTAGACACAGGCTAGACACAGGCTAGACACAGGCTAGACACAGGCTAGACACAGGCTAGACACAGGCTAGACACAGGCTAGGCACAGGCTAGACACAGGCTAGACACAGGCTAGACACAGGCTAGACACAGGCTAGACACAGGCTAGACACAGGCTAGACACAGGCTAGACACAGGCTAGGCACAGGCTAGACACAGGCTAGACACAGGCTAGACACAGGCTAGACACAGGCTAGACACAGGCTAGACACAGGCTAGACACAGGCTAGACACAGGCTAGACACAGGCTAGACACAGGCTAGAGGCACAGGCTAGGCACACAGGCTAGACACAGGCTAGGCACAGGCTAGACACAGGCTAGACACAGGCTAGACACAGGCTAGACACACAGGCACTGACACAGGCTAGACACAGGCTAGGCACAGGGCACAGGCTAGGCACAGGCCAGACACAGGCAAGGCACAGGCTAGACACTGGCTAGGCACAGGCTAGACACAGGCTAGTCACAGGCACAGACACAGGCTAGACACAGGCTAGGCACACTAGGCACAGGCATGGCCAGACACAGGCAAGGCACAGGCTAGACACAGGCTAGACACAGGCTAGGCACAGGCTAGGACACAGGCTAGACACAGGCTAGACACTGGCTAGGCACAGGCTGCACATGGCCAGTCACAGGCTAGACACAGGCTAGACACAGGCTAGACACAGGCTAGACACAGGCTAGACACAGGCTAGACACAGGCTAGACACAGGCTAGACACAGGCTAGGCACAGGCTAGACACTGGCTAGACACAGGCTAGACACAGGCTAGACACAGGCTAGACACAGGCTAGACACAGGCTAGACACAGGCTAGACACAGGCTAGACACAGGCTAGACACAGGCTAGACACAGGCACAGGCTAGACACAGGCTAGACACAGGCTAGACACAGGCTAGACACAGGCTAGACACAGGCTAGACACTGGCTAGACACAGGCTAGACACAGGCTAGGCACAGGCTAGGCACTGGCTAGACACAGGCTAGACACAGGCTAGACACAGGCTAGACACAGGCTAGACACAGGCTAGACACAGGCTAGACACTGGCTAGACACAGGCTAGACACAGGCTAGGCACAGGCTAGACTGGCTAGACACAGGCTAGACACAGGCTAGACACTGGCTAGACACAGGCTAGACACTGGCTAGGCACAGGCTAGACACAGGCTAGACACAGGCTAGACACAGGCTAGACACTGGCTAGGCACAGGCTAGGCACAGGCTAGGCACAGGCTAGACACAGGCTAGGCACAGGCTAGACACAGGCTAGACACAGGCTAGACACAGGCTAGACACAGGCTAGACACAGGCTAGACACTGGCTAGACACAGGCTAGACACAGGCTAGCACAGGCTAGACACAGGCTAGACACAGGCTAGACACAGGCTAGACACAGGCTAGACACAGGCTAGGCACAGGCTAGACACAGGCTAGACACAGGCTAGACACAGGCTAGACACAGGCTAGGCTAGACACAGGCTAGGCACAGGCTAGACACAGGCTAGACACAGGCTAGACACAGGCTAGGCACAGGCTAGACACAGGCTAGACACAGGCTAGGCACAGGCTAGACACAGGCTAGCACAGGCTAGACACAGGCTAGACACAGGCTAGACACAGGCTAGACACAGGCTAGACACAGGCTAGGCACAGGACACAGGCTAGACACAGGGCACAGGCTAGACACAGGCTAGACACAGGCTAGCTAGACACAGGCTAGGCAGGCTAGACACAGGCTAGACACAGGCCTAGACACAGGGCTAGACACAGGCTAGACACAGGCTAGACACAGGCTAGAGGCACAGGCTAGACAGGACACAGGCTAGACACAGGCTAGACACAGGCTAGACACAGGCTAGACACAGACACAGGCTAGACACAGGCTAGACACAGGCTAGACACAGGCTAGACACAGGCTAGACACAGGCTAACACTGGCTAGACACAGGCTAGACACAGGCTAGACACAGGCTAGACACAGGCTAGACACAGGCTAGACACAGGCTAGGCACAGGCTAGACACAGGCTAGACACTGGCTAGACACAGGCTAGACACAGGCTAGACACAGGCACAGGCACAGGCTAGACACAGGCTAGACACAGGCTAGACACAGGCAGGCTAGACACAGGCTAGACACAGGCTAGACACAGGCTAGACACAGGCTAGACACAGGCTAGACACAGGCTAGGCACAGGCTAGACACAGGCTAGACACAGGCACAGGCTAGACACTAGACACAGGCTAGGCACAGGCTAGACACAGGCTAGACACAGGCTAGACACAGGCTAGACACAGGCTAGGCACAGGCTACACAGGCTAGCAGGCACAGGCTAGACACAGGCTAGGCACAGGCTAGGCACAGGCTAGACACAGGCTAGACACAGGCTAGACACACAGGCTAGACACAGGCTAGACACAGGCTAGACACAGGCTAGACACAGGCTAGACACAGGCTAGACACAGGCTAGACACAGGCTAGACACAGGCTAGACACAGGCTAGGCACAGGCTAGGCACAGGCTAGACACAGGCTAGACACAGGCTAGACACAGGCTAGACACAGGCTAGGCACAGGCTAGACACAGGCTAGACACAGGCACAGGCTAGACACAGGCTAGACACAGGCTAGACACAGGCTAGGCACAGGCTAGGCACAGGCTAGACACAGGCTAGACACAGGCTAGACACAGGCTAGACACAGGCTAGGCACAGGCTAGACACAGGCTAGACACAGGCTAGACACAGGCTAGGCACAGGCTAGACACTGGCTAGGCACAGGCTAGACACAGGCAGGACACAGGCTAGACACAGGCTAGACACAGGCTAGACACAGGCTAGACACAGGCTAGACACAGGCTAGGACACAGGCTAGACACAGGCTAGGCACAGGCTAGGCACAGGCTAGGCACAGGCTAGACACAGGCTAGACACAGGCTAGACACAGGCTAGGCACAGGCTAGACACAGGCTAGGCACAGGCTAGACACAGGCTAGACACAGGCTAGACACAGGCTAGACACAGGCTAGACACAGGCTAGACACAGGCTAGACACAGGCTAGACACAGGCTAGGCACAGGCTAGACACAGGCTAGACACAGGCTAGGCACAGGCTAGGCACAGGCTAGGCTAGACACAGGCTAGACACAGGCTAGGCACAGGCTAGACACAGGCTAGGCACAGGCTAGGCACAGGCTAGGCACAGGCTAGGCACAGGCTAGGCACAGGCTAGGCACAGGCTAGACACAGGCTAGGCACAGGCTAGGCACAGGCTAGACACAGGCTAGACACAGGCTAGACACTGGGCACAGGCTAGACACACAGGCTAGGCACAGGCTAGACACAGGCTAGGCACAGGCTAGACACAGGCTAGACACAGGCTAGACACAGGCTAGACACAGGCTAGACACAGGCTAGACACAGGCTAGGCACAGGCTAGGCACAGGCTAGACACAGGCTAGACACAGGCTAGGCACAGGCTAGACACAGGCTAGACACAGGCTAGACACAGGCTAGACACAGGCTAGGCACAGGCTAGACACAGGCTAGACACAGGCTAGACACAGGCTAGACACAGGCTAGGCACAGGCTAGACACAGGCTAGGCACAGGCTAGACACAGGCTAGACACAGGCTAGGCACAGGCTAGACACAGGCTAGCACACAGGCTAGGCACAGGCTAGACACAGGCTAGGCACAGACACAGGCTAGACACAGGCTAGACACAGGCTAGACACAGGCTAGACACAGGCTAGGCACAGGCTAGACACAGGCTAGACACAGGCTAGGCACAGGCTAGAGGCTAGGCACAGGCTAGACACAGGCTAGGCACAGGCTAGACACAGGCTAGGCACAGGCTAGACACAGGCTAGACACAGGCTAGACACAGGCTAGACACAGGCTAGACACAGGCACAGGCTAGGCACAGGCTAGACACAGGCTAGACACAGGCTAGGCACAGGCTAGACACAGGCTAGGCACAGGCTAGGCAGAGGCACAGGCTAGACACAGGCTAGACACAGGCTAGACACAGGCTAGACACAGGCTAGACACAGGCTAGACACAGGCTAGACACAGGCTAGACACAGGCTAGACACAGGCTAGACACAGGCTAGGCACAGGCTAGACACAGGCTAGACACAGGCTAGACACAGGCTAGGCACAGGCTAGACACAGGCTAGACACAGGCTAGACACAGGCTAGACACAGGCTAGGCACAGGCTAGACACAGGCTAGACACAGGCTAGACACAGGCTAGACACAGGCTAGCACAGGCTAGACACAGGCTAGGCACAGGCTAGACACAGGCTAGGGCAGGCACAGGCTAGACACAGGCTAGACACAGGCTAGCACACACAGGCTAGACACAGGCTAGACACAGGCTAGACACAGGCTAGACACAGGCTAGACACAGGCTAGACACAGGCTAGGCACAGGCTAGACACAGGCTAGACACAGGCTAGACACAGGCTAGACACAGGCTAGGCACAGGCTAGGCACAGGCTAGACACAGGCTAGACACAGGCTAGACACAGGCTAGACACAGGCTAGACACAGGCTAGGCACAGGCTAGACACAGGCTAGACACAGGCTAGGACACAGGCTAGACACAGGCTAGCTAGACACAGGCTAGACACAGGCTAGACACAGGCTAGACACAGGCTAGACACTGGCACAGGCTAGACACAGGCTAGACACAGGCTAGACACAGGCTAGCAGACACAGGCTAGACACAGGCTAGACACAGGCTAGACACAGGCTAGACACTAGGCACAGGCTAGACACAGGCCAGACACAGGCTAGGCACAGGCTAGACACAGGCTAGACACAGGCTAGGCACAGGCTAGACACAGGCTAGTCACAGGCTAGGCACAGGCTAGGGCACAGGCTAGACACAGGCTAGACACAGGCTAGACACAGGCCGACACAGGCTAGGACACAGGCTAGACACAGGCTAGGCACAGGCTAGACACAGGCTAGGCACAGGCGACACAGGCTAGACACAGGCTAGGCACAGGCTAGGCACAGGCTAGACACAGGCTAGACACAGGCTAGACACAGGCTAGACACAGGCTAGGCACAGGCTAGACACAGGCCAGACACAGGCTAGACACAGGCTAGACACAGGCTAGACACAGGCTAGGCACAGGCTAGTCACAGGCAAGGCACAGGCTAGACACAGGCTAGACACAGGCTAGACACAGGCTAGACACAGGCTAGACACAGGCTAGACACAGGCTAGACACTAGACACAGGCTAGACACAGGCTAGACACAGGCTAGACACAGGCTAGACACAGGCTAGACACAGGCTAGACACAGGCTAGACACAGGCTAGACACAGGCTAGACACAGGCTAGACACAGGCTAGACACAGGCTAGACACAGGCTAGGACACAGGCTAGACACAGGCTAGACACAGGCTAGACACAGGCTAGACACAGGCTAGACACAGGCACAGGCTAGACACAGGCTAGACACAGGCTAGACACAGGCTAGACACAGGCTAGACACAGGCTAGACACAGGCTAGACACAGGCTAGACACAGGCTAGACACAGGCAAGACACAGGCTAGACACAGGCTAGACACAGGCTAGACACAGGCTAGGCACAGGCTAGACACAGGCTAGCACAGGCTAGACACAGGCTAGACACAGGCTAGACACAGGCTAGACACAGGCTAGACACAGGCTAGACACAGGCTAGACACAGGCTAGACACAGGCTAGACACAGGCTAGACACAGGCATAGGCACAGGCTAGACACAGGCTAGAGGCTAGACACAGGCCAGACACAGGCTAGACACAGGCTAGACACAGGCTAGACACAGGCTAGACACACAGGCTAGACACAGGCTAGACACAGGCAGGCTAGACACAGGCTAGACACAGGCTAGACACAGGCTAGACACAGGCTAGACACAGGCTAAGCACAGGCTAGACACAGGCTAGACACAGGCTAGACACAGGCTAGACACAGGCTAGACACAGGCTAGACACAGGCTAGACACAGGCTAGACACAGGCTAGACACAGGCTAGACACAGGCTAGACACAGGCTAGACACAGGCTAGACACAGGCTAGCGGACACAGGCTAGACACAGGCTAGCACAGGCTAGACACAGGCTAGACACAGGCTAGACACAGGCTAGACACAGGCTAGACACAGGCTAGACACAGGCTAGACACAGGCTAGACACAGGCTAGCTAGACACAGGCTAGACACAGGCTAGACACAGGCTAGACACAGGCTAGACACAGGCTAGACACAGGCTAGACACAGGCTAGACACAGGCTAGACACAGGCTAGACACAGGCTAGACACAGGCTAGACACAGGCTAGACACAGGCTAGACACAGGCTAGACACAGGCTAGACACAGGCCAGACACAGGCTAGACACAGGCTAGACACAGGCTAGACACAGGCTAGACACAGGCTAGACACAGGCTAGACACAGGCTAGACACAGGCTAGACACAGGCTAGACACAGGCTAGACACAGGCTAGACACAGGCTAGACACAGGCTAGACACAGGCTAGACACAGGCTAGACACAGGCTAGACACAGGCTAGACACAGGCTAGAGCACAGGCTAGACACAGGCTAGACACAGGCTAGACACAGGCTAGACACAGGCTAGACACAGGCTAGGCACAGGCTAGACACAGGCTAGACACAGGCTAGACACAGGCTAGACACAGGCTAGACACAGGCTAGGCACAGGGCACAGGCTAGACACAGGCTAGACACAGGCTAGACACAGGCTAGACACAGGCTAGACACAGGCTAGACACAGGCTAGACACAGGCTAGACACAGGCTAGACACAGGCTAGACACAGGCTAGACACAGGCCTAGACACAGGCTAGACACAGGCTAGACACAGGCTAGGCACAGGCTAGACACAGGCAGGCAGACACAGGCTAGACACAGGCTAGACACAGGCTAGACACAGGCTAGACACAGGCTAGACACAGGCTAGACACAGGCTAGACACAGGCTAGACACAGGCAGGCTAGACACAGGCTAGACACAGGCTAGACACAGGCTAGACACAGGCTAGGCACAGGCTAGACACAGGCTAGGCACAGGCTAGACACAGGCTAGACACAGGCTAGGCACAGGCTAGACACAGGCTAGACACAGGCTAGACACAGGCTAGAACACAGGCTAGACACAGGCTAGACACAGGCTAGACACACAGGCTAGACACAGGCTAGACACAGGCTAGACACAGGGCCAGACACAGGCTAGACACAGGCTAGACACAGGCTAGACACAGGCTAGACACAGGCTAGACACAGGCTAGACACAGGCTAGACACAGGCTAGACACAGGCTAGACACAGGCTAGACACAGGCTAGACACAGGCTAGACACAGGCTAGACACAGGCTAGACACAGGCTAGACACAGGCTAGACACAGGCTAGACACAGGCTAGACACAGGCTAGACACAGGCTAGACACAGGCTAGACACAGGCTAGACACAGGCTAGACACAGGCTAGACACAGGCTAGACACAGGCTAGACACAGGCTAGACACAGGCTAGACACAGGCTAGACACAGGCTAGACACAGGCTAGACACAGGCTAGACACAGGCTAGACACAGGCTAGACACAGGCTAGACACAGGCTAGACACAGGCTGTGCAGACACAGGCTAGACACAGGCTAGACACAGGCTAGACACAGGCTAGACACAGGCCAGACACAGGCCAGACACAGGCCTAGACACAGGCTAGACACACAGGCCAGACACAGGCTAGACACAGGCTAGACACAGGCTAGCACAGGCTAGACACAGGCAGACACAGGCTAGACACAGGCCTAGACACAGGCCAGACACAGGCTAGACACAGGCTAGACACAGGCTAGACACAGGCTAGACACAGGCTAGACACAGGCTAGACACAGGCCAGACACAGGCCAGACACAGGCTAGACACAGGCTAGACACAGGCTAGACACAGGCTAGACACAGGCTAGACACAGGCCTAGACACAGGCTAGACACAGGCCAGACACAGGCTAGACACAGGCTAGACACAGGCTAGACACAGGCTAGACACAGGCTAGACACAGGCTAGACACAGGCTAGACACAGGCTAGACACAGGCTAGACACAGGCTAGACACAGGCTAGACACAGGCTAGACACAGGCTAGACACAGGCTAGACACAGGCTAGACACAGGCTAGACACAGGCTAGGCACAGGCCAGACACAGGCTAGGACACACAGGGCACAGGCTAGACACAGGCTAGGACACAGGCTAGACACAGGCCTAGACACAGGCTAGGACACAGGCTAGACACAGGCCAGACACAGGCTAGACACAGGCTAGACACAGGCTAGACAC
>JAECWI010000499.1:0-13747 GCA_018150345.1 Drosophila equinoxialis
TGTTCTTTTTTGTGCTTGGAGACGCCGTTAGCATTCCAAAGACATAGACTTAGGGAAGCCATTATTTATTCTCGATAAGCTTCTGGATAAGCAGGTTTTGATTCCGCATCAGTTCCTGCATACAGTTTTGCATGAACGTCATAAAAGCAGTGATGTTTTGTTAAGCGAGATCAATAGGGCCTCTAAACCACTTGGAGTTTGCTGGCCAAGTTCTGGTGTGCTAGGTTGCGGATTCTGTAGATGGTGGAGTGACGGGGTCTCTTTCGCGGGCTCCGTCTGTCCAGTTCGGAGTACACTAGCGAAGGATACACTAGGATTGGTTGTAGCAGGCATGTTAGATGATCTAACAGCCTTGGCGAAGAATACGTCCGGTGTAGTTTTGGAGGCGTTGAAGGAGATTTTTGGTCCAGCTTGGGGTTTACGCCCGTTTAGGTGCGATTTAACCCTCTAGGACGTCAGAGTGCCTCTAGGCACGTATTTTATTTTTAATTTTAAAAAAATAACTAAGAGCTTTTAGTTAACTTAAAAATTGTTGAACTTTTAAAAATAACTAAAAGCACTGCCAATATTGTAAAGCGCTCGGAAACTTTTATCGATGCTTTTGATAAACATATTATCGAATCATGTGTTACTTCGCGCCAAAAATTTCAGCTGCTGCACGTTGTTTTTTGCTGTGTTGATAAAAGTGAATTTATACAACCAATTGAACTCAACATTTTTTTTCGTGAAAGGTAACTTAATGTACTATTTAAATAAAGTTTAATATGTGCGAATATGTTAAAGTTCTGCTTTGTAGCATCGTAAAAGTGATAATTGCCTTGAGGCACTCTTGGGGCTCCACGACAAAATTTGTTGCCAGCCGCTATTGCACTTCTTGTGTGATTTGTGTGTGATTTTTATTTATTGTTGATTTTTTTTAATAGAAATTGAATAATGGCTTTGAGAGCTCGTTATAAATGGCTGGAGTTGTTCGAATCAGTCCCGTCGGATGTGGACATGTCGATTATTTCGAGTGACGACGAGGATGAAGACTTGGCAGAGGCACTTAACACTGCATTAGAAGATGTCCCTACTGTATCCTTAATGTGCAGTAGTATTGAAAACAATGAAAATACTGTGCAGAGCCATGAGCCTTCCCGAAAAACTCGTAAGAGGCCTCGATCACCATTGCCAGTTATTGAAGGAGCAACACCTGTATCTTTACCGTCTTCTGGTGGTTTTAATGGGCTTGGTAAGCAAATCATTACTTTGATTTGTAATACAACTCATTAATTTATTTATGAATAGGTATCGAATCAATTATAAAGAAACCTAGTAAAGTTATGTGGCGACAGCAATCTATGCAATTGCACATAAACAATGTTGCTTTTCAAGGCGACTCTTCGTTGCCATCCAAAATAACTGATCTGAAAACTCCGTTTCAACTATTTTGTTATTTTTTAAACTCGGACATTATAAGTATGATAAGGAAAGGACAATATTGCCAACAAGTTTAAGATAACAACGGAAGATATTCATCACTACTTATATAGGAATTTTTAATTTACATGTCTATATATCGCTACCCTAATTTGAAAAGTTACTGGGGGCAAAACGCATTTGCACCCATACAAACCTGTATGACCCATAGCAAATTTGAAGCAATTAAGAAATACCTCTCATTGTGTGACTAGAGTAAGCGAATCAAAAAGGGTGAGCCTGGCTTCGATCCACTATTTCGCACGCGAAGTTATTGACATTTTGAATGAAAGATTTGACTCCGTGCCTAAGCAAGCTCGATTATGCGTTGACGAACAAATGTGGAGCACAAAAAATGAAGCACCATTTACGGCAATACATGCCCAATAAACCACACAAATGGGGTGATTCTTTTGGATATGCCTACCGATTTGAAGTATATAGCGGCACAGGTGATAATGCGATATTACCTGGTTACCCTGATATCGGTGCGTCAGCCAACATAGTTGTACGCTTGACGAAAACTGTTGAAAGTTTCAAACATCATAAATATACTTTGACAATTTTTACACATCGCTCCCTTTGATGGTATACCTTCGGGCAAAAGGGATTTATAGTTTGGAAACGGTTCGGGTAAATCGGATACCAAACTGCAATCTCCCAAACGATAGTGCCATCAAGGAAAAGCCAAGAGGTTTTTCAGTTGAGTACGTGGATTCCTCATATGGAGTGGATGTTAGTAACGTACTGTGGAAAGACAACAAGGCCGTTCGCTTATTATCGACCTATGTGGGCGTTAAGCCGTTTATAAGTTCAAGGAGGAACACCAAAGGCAGCCTGTTACGACAGAATGCCGAAGCACAATGTAGAAATTGACTGCCCACAAGTTATACGGGAATATAACGCTCATATGGGAGGCGTGGATGGGCTTATGGGCCGATACCATATAAAAAGTAAAACTCAGGATGCTGCAACCCGAATTATCTACCATTTAGTAGATATGGCAACAACAAACGCCTACATCCTATTTAGACAAATCCAAAAGGAAACCATGAACAGCGAGAAATTCATTGAACTTCCGGATTTTCGAGAATCTATTGCTGCGGGTCTAGTGCGCTACCAGTCAAAAAAACTTGCCAGGTCGTCCACTCATGAAGAACAATTTACCTTCACCATCTTCATCTTTGTCTGCGCGATCAAGTCGGTCGCCATCACAGACTTTGCTGTCGTTAATTTCTCGGCGTCCATTGCAGTCACAACTCAAAGAAGGCCAAAAATCAAATCACCCAATAAAGGACTTGAGGTTTGACCATTTCAATCATTTTCCAAAGTGGTTGGATCGCATTACGGGAAAAAGAAGCTGCAAGCACTGCAAAATTTCACAAACGCAGTGCATTTGCACAAAATGCAAACTGCATTTATGCTGCTCGGCCAAAAAAATTGTTTTGCTGAGTATCATAGCAACAAAAAAAAATTATTTAATCAAATAAAATAAAACAAAAATTAAAAAAAAAATTCAATTTATTTGGAAACTACTTTTTTACCCTCAAAGCCCCAAGCGTGCCTTAAGGCACTTATTTACATTTTCTCACCTTCCAGTTCTGAGTTCATATTTAAGCTCGGCAGCCCATATTTACTTAAAAAAAAATTATTCGAATTAACTTCTGCTTTTACTTTAGAAAGTAGTCTTAGAGGGTTAAGATCCTTGAAGACAGGACATTCCCTGTAGTTGGCTGTGTGGTTCCCTCCACAGTTACTGCATAGTCTTAGTGCGACGTTGTTTCTGTCCTTGGGGTAAATGCCATCTTTATGATGTTCGCCGCAGCCAACACACACTGACCTAAGATTGCAATTGTTAGCGGTGTGGTTGTATTCGTGGCAGTTTTTACACTGAGGTGGTTGGTATCTCTTATGGGGCTCCTCTACGGTGATTCTTCTGTGCAATAGGAGCTGAAGGTTGTAGATTGGATGCACTTCATTTGGCTTCGTTCGCTTTGCATCTGGTTGGAGCTCGATTTTAATGAGCGGCTTTGCGACTTTATTCCTGTTGATGATGTTGACAACGGACTTAACCGCAAACCCATTTTCGGCCAATGCGTCTGCTATTTCTTGGGGTGGGACCGATGGCTCGATCCCCTTTAACACAACCTGGAGCCCTTTACTGCTTTTTAGTTGATAGGTATAGAAGTTGATGTTAGCATTACGGAGGTACTTTTCGATGATGCGGAAATTGTCCTCAGTTTGGGTTTGACATTTAATTTCTTTTATGTTGCCCCTGTTGAGAGGGGTTACAACAAAGTTATTTGCCCCTACTGTTTCTACTAGCTTCGAAATCAGGACGCTGCAGTTGGCTCAACGGATGTATAAAGGGGGTGGTCTAGCCGATTTAACTTTATCTACAGCGCCGGCTTGATCGTCTTGCTGATCAGCAAGAATTTTAAAACGATTCCCGCTTAGAAGTGCTACTCGTTCATTTGGTTTGGTTATTTTCGGCGTATTGCCACTTTTTTTCTTTTGCGGGCTTAGATTCCGCTTAGTTGTTTTAATATATCTATCCATTCCAGTTTGGGATCGAGAGAGCTTGGGCCCGAATTGGTGGACATGGCTTTTCCAGGCTTTCCTGTTGCAACTTAGTATTTATTGCTATTAGAACTAATAGCAATATGATTGTAAATAGGCGTCTCTGTGGTGACTGAAAGCCCTACACAATTTTTGCAAATGCGGTCTTTTTATTTTTTACACTAAATTTTGCGGAGTGCATTAAAAAAACACTTGTGAGACGATTGTGAGACGAGCTATTGGGATGAAATTTTTTTGTGGGCTTTTTATTACCCGGGTGAGATAAAGTATGAAAATCGTAAGGATCGGACCACTATATCATATAGCTCTAGAACAAACATTTTTGCAAAAATTGGAGTATCCCCATGAAATTTACCAACGAGTGTTTTATACGGTTTTTGATTAGGATACCAGTCCCGCCATAAGCTTTTCCGTCTGGATGGTTTGTTGCGTAGAAGGCTTATTTTGGTATTTGAAAATTATTTTTTCATGTTAAATGTGTTTCAGATATCAGCATGACGTCGATTTCACTTGAGTCTAGGAATAGTTGCAGTTCTTTTTTGTGCTTGGAGACGCCGTTAGCATTCCAAAGACATAGACTTAGGGAAGCCATTATTTATTCTCGATAAGCTTCTGGATAAGCAGGTTTTGATTCCGCATCAGTTCCTGCATACAGTTTTGCATGAACGTCATAAAAGCAGTGATGTTTTGTTAAGTGAGATCAATAGGGCCTCTAAACTACTTGGAGTTTGCTGGCCAAGTTCTGGTGCGCTAGGTTGCGGATTCTGTAGATGGTGGAGTGACGGGGTCTCTTTCGCGGACTCCGTCTGTCCAGTTCGGAGTACACTAGCGAAGGATACACTAGGATTGGTTGTAGCCTTGGCGAAGAATACGTCCGGTGTAGTTTTGGAGGCGTTGAAGGAGATTTTTGGTCCAGCTTGGGGTTTACGCCCGTTTAGGTGCGATTTAACTCTCCAGGACGTAAGAGTGCCTCTAGGCACGTATTTTATTTTTAATTTTAAAAAAATAACAAAGAGCTTTTAGTTAACTTAAAAATTGTTGAACTTTTAAAAATAACTAAAAGCACTGCCAATATTGTAAAGCGCTCGGAAACTTTTATCGATGCTTTTGATAAACATATTATCGAATCATGTGTTACTTCGCGCCAAAAATTTCAGCTGCTGCACGTTGTTTTTTGCTGTGTTGATAAAAGTGAATTTATACAACCAATTGAACTCAACATTTTTTTTCGTGAAAGGTAACTTAATGTACTATTTAAATAAAGTTTAATATGTGCGAATATGTTAAAGTTCTGCTTTGTAGCATCGTAAAAGTGATAACTACCTTGAGGCACTCTTGGGGCTCCACGACAAAATTTGTTGCTAGCAGCTATTGCACTTCTTGTGTGATTTGTGTGTGATTTTTATTTATTGTTGATTTTTTTTAATAGAAATTGAATAATGGCTTTGAGAGCTTGTTATAAATGGCTGGAGTTGTTCGAATCAGTCCCGTCGGATGTGGACATGTCGAGTATTTCGAGTGACGACGAGGATGAAGACTTGGCAGAGGCACTTAACACTGCATTAAAAGATGTCTCTACTGTATCCTTAATGTGCAGTAGTATTGAAAACAATGAAAATACTGTGCAGAGCCATGAGCCTTCCCGAAAAACTCGTAAGAGGCCTCGATCACCATTGCCAGTTATTGAAGGAGCAACACCTGTATCTTTACCGTCTTCTGGTGGTTTTAATGGGCTTGGTAAGCAAATCATTACTTTGATTTGTAATACAACTCATTAATTTATTTATGAATAGGTATCGAATCAATTATAAAGGAACCTAGTAAAGTTATGTGGCGACAGCAATCTATGCAATTGCACATAAACAATGTTGCTTTTCAAGGCGACTCTTCGTTGCCATCCAAAATAACTGATCTGAAAACTCCGTTTCAACTATTTTGTTATTTTTTAAACTCGGACATTATAAGTATGATAAGGAAAGGACAATATTGCCAACAAGTTTAAGATAACAACGGAAGATATTCATCACTACTTATATAGGAATTTTAATTTACATGTCTATATATCGCTACCCTAATTTGAAAAGTTACTGGGGGCAAAACGCATTTGCACCCATACAAACCTGTATGACCCATAGCAAATTTGAATCAATTAAGAAATACCTCTCATTGTGTGACTAGAGTAAGCGAATCAAAAAGGGTGAGCCTGGCTTCGATCCACTATTTCGCACGCGAAGAGTTATTGACATTTTGAATGAAAGATTTGACTCCGTGCCTAAGCAAGCTCGATTATGCGTTGACGAACAAATGTGGAGCACAAAAATGAAGCACCATTTACGGCAATACATGCCCAATAAACCACACAAATGGGGTGATTCTTTTGGATATGCCTACCGATTTGAAGTATATAGCGGCACAGGTGATAATGCGATATTACCTGGTTACCCTGATATCGGTGCGTCAGCCAACATAGTTGTACGCTTGACGAAAACTGTTGAAAGTTTCAAACATCATAAATATACTTTGACAATTTTTACACATCGCTCCCTTTGATGGTATACCTTCGGGCAAAAGGGATTTATAGTTTGGAAACGGTTCGGGTAAATCGGATACCAAACTGCAATCTCCCAAACGATAGTGCCATCAAGGAAAAGCCAAGAGGTTTTTCAGTTGAGTACGTGGATTCCTCATATGGAGTGGATGTTAGTAACGTACTGTGGAAAGACAACAAGGCCGTTCGCTTATTATCGACCTATGTGGGCGTTAAGCCGTTTATAAGTTCAAGGAGGAACACCAAAGGCAGCCTGTTACGACAGAATGCCGAAGCACAATGTAGAAATTGACTGCCCACAAGTTATACGGGAATATAACGCTCATATGGGAGGCGTGGATGGGCTTATGGGCCGATACCATATAAAAAGTAAAACTCAGGATGCTGCAACCCGAATTATCTACCATTTAGTAGATATGGCAACAACAAACGCCTACATCCTATTTAGACGAATCCAAAAGGAAACCATGAACTGCGAGAAATTCATTGAACTTCCGGATTTCCGAGAATCTATTGCTGCGGGTCTAGTGCGCTACCAGTCAAAAAACTTGCCAGGTCGTCCACTCATGAAGAACAATTTACCTTCACCATCTTCATCTTTGTCTGCGCGATCAAGTCGGTCGCCATCACAGACTTTGCTGTCGTTAATTTCTCGGCGTCCATTGCAGTCACAACTCAAAGAAGGCCAAAAAATCAAATCACCCAATAAAGGACTTGAGGTTTGACCATTTCAATCATTTTCCAAAGTGGTTGGATCGCATTACGGGAAAAAGAAGCTGCAAGCACTGCAAAATTTCACAAACGCAGTGCATTTGCACAAAATGCAAACTGCATTTATGCTGCTCGGCCAAAAAAATTGTTTTGCTGAGTATCATAGCAACAAAAAAAATTATTTAATCAAATAAAATAAAACAAAAATTAAAAAAAAAATTCAATTTATTTGGAAACTACTTTTTTACCCTCAAAGCCCCAAGCGTGCCTTAAGGCACTTATTTACATTTTCTCACCTTCCAGGTAAACGAAAGCTTCTATATTTTTTCTGAGTTCATATTTAAGCTCGGCAGCCCATATTTACTTAAAAAAAAATTATTCGAATTAACTTCTGCTTTTACTTTAGAAAGTAGTCTTAGAGGGTTAAGATCCTTGAAGACAGGGCATTCCCTGTAGTTAGCTGTGTGGTTCCCTCCACAGTTACTGCATAGTCTTAGTGCGACGTTGTTTCTGTCCTTGGGGTAAATGCCATCTTTATGATGTTCGCCGCAGCCAACACACACTGACCTAAGATTGCAATTGTTACCGGTGTGGTTGTATTCGTGGCAGTTTTTACACTGAGGTGGTTGGTATCTCTTATGGGGCTCCTCTACGGTGATTCTTCTGTGCAATAGGAGCTGAAGGTTGTAGATTGGATGCACTTCATTTGACTTCGTCCGCTTTGCATCTGGTTGGAGCTCGATTTTAATGAGCGGCTTTGCGACTTTATTCCTGTTGATGATGTTGACAACGGACTTAACCGCAAACCCATTTTCGGCCAATGCGTCTGCTATTTCTTGGGGTGGGACCGATGGCTCGATCCCCTTTAACACAACCTGGAGCCCTTTACTGCTTTTTAGTTGATAGGTATAGAAGTTGATGTTAGCATTACGGAGGTACTTTTCGATGATGCGGAAATTGTCCTCAGTTTGGGTTTGACATTTAATTTCTTTTATGTTGCCCCTGTTGAGAGGGGTTACAACAAAGTTATTTGCCCCTACTGTTTCTACTAGCTTCGAAATCAGGACGCTGCAGTTGGCTCAACGGATGTATAAAGGGGGTGGTCTAGCCGATTTAACTTTATCTACAGCGCCGGCTTGATCGTCTTGCTGATCAGCAAGAATTTTAAAACGATTCCCGCTTAGAAGTGCTACTCGTTCATTTGGTTTGGTTATTTTCGGCGTATTGCCACTTTTTTTCTTTTGCGGGCTTAGATTCCGCTTAGTTGTTTTAATATATCTATCCATTCCAGTTTGGGATCGAGAGAGCTTGGGCCCGAATTGGTGGACATGGCTTTTCCAGGCTTTCCTGTTGCAACTTAGTATTTATTGCTATTAGAACTAATAGCAATATGATTGTAAATAGGCGTCTCTGTGGTGACTGAGAGCCCTACACAATTTTTGCAAATGCGGTCTTTTTATTTTTTACACTAAATTTTGCGGAGTGCATTAAAAAAACACTTGTGAGACGATTGTGAGACGAGCTATTGGGATGAAATTTTTTTGTGGGCTTTTTATTACCCGGGTGAGATAAAGTATGAAAATCGTAAGGATCGGACCACTATATCATATAGCTCTAGAACAAACATTTTTGCAAAAATTGGAGTATCCCCATGAAATTTACCAACGAGTGTTTTATACGGTTTTTGATTAGGATACCAGTCCCGCCATGAGCTTTTCCGTCTGGATGGTTTGTTGCGTAGAAGGCTTATTTTGGTATTTGAAAATTATTTTTTCATGTTAAATGTGTTTCAGATATCAGCATGACGTCGATTTCACTTGAGTCTAGGAATAGTTGCAGTTCTTTTTTGTGCTTGGAGACGCCGTTAGCATTCCAAAGACATAGACTTAGGGAAGCCATTATTTATTCTCGATAAGCTTCTGGATAAGCAGGTTTTGATTCCGCATCAGTTCCTGCATACAGTTTTGCATGAACGTCATAAAAGCAGTGATGTTTTGTTAAGTGAGATCAATAGGGCCTCTAAACCACTTGGAGTTTGCTGGCCAAGTTCTGGTGCGCTAGGTTGCGGATTCTGTAGATGGTGGAGTGACGGGGTCTCTTTCGTCTTCTGGTGGTTCGGAGTACACTAGCGAAGGATACACTATGATTGGTTGTAGCAGGCATGTTAGATGATCTAACAGCCTTGGCGAAGAATACGTCCGGTGTAGTTTTGGAGGCGTTGAAGGAGATTTTTGGTCCAGCTTGGGGTTTACGCCCGTTTAGGTGCGATTTAACTCTCCAGGACGTAAGAGTGCCTCTAGGCACGTATTTTATTTTTAATTTTAAAAAAATAACAAAGAGCTTTTAGTTAACTTAAAAATTGTTGAACTTTTAAAAATAACTAAAAGCACTGCCAATATTGTAAAGCGCTCGGAAACTTTTATCGATGCTTTTGATAAACATATTATCGAATCATGTGTTACTTCGCGCCAAAAATTTCAGCTGCTGCACGTTGTTTTTTGCTGTGTTGATAAAAGTGAATTTATACAACCAATTGAACTCAACCTTTTTTTCGTGAAAGGTAACTTAATGTACTATTTAAATAAAGTTTAATATGTGCGAATATGTTAAAGTTCTGCTTTGTAGCATCGTAAAAGTGATAACTACCTTGAGGCACTCTTGGGGCTCCACGACAAAATTTGTTGCTAGCAGCTATTGCACTTCTTGTGTGATTTGTGTGTGATTTTTATTTATTGTTGATTTTTTTTAATAGAAATTGAATAATGGCTTTGAGAGCTTGTTATAAATGGCTGGAGTTGTTCGAATCAGTCCCGTCGGATGTGGACATATCGAGTATTTCGAGTGACCACGAGGATGAAGACTTGGCAGAGGCACTTAACACTGCATTAAAAGATGTCTCTACTGTATCCTTAATGTGCAGTAGTATTGAAAACAATGAAAATACTGTGCAGAGCCATGAGCCTTCCCGAAAAACTCGTAAGAGGCCTCGATCACCATTGCCAGTTATTGAAGGAGCAACACCTGTATCTTTACCGTCTTCTGGTGGTTTTAATGGGCTTGGTAAGCAAATCATTACTTTGATTTGTAATACAACTCATTAATTTATTTATGAATAGGTATCGAATCAATTATAAAGGAACCTAGTAAAGTTATGTGGCGACAGCAATCTATGCAATTGCACATAAACAATGTTGCTTTTCAAGGCGACTCTTCGTTGCCATCCAAAATAACTGATCTGAAAACTCCGTTTCAACTATTTTGTTATTTTTTAAACTCGGACATTATAAGTATGATAAGGAAAGGACAATATTGCCAACAAGTTTAAGATAACAACGGAAGATATTCATCACTACTTATATAGGAATTTTAATTTACATGTCTATATATCGCTACCCTAATTTGAAAAGTTACTGGGGGCAAAACGCATTTGCACCCATACAAACCTGTATGACCCATAGCAAATTTGAAGCAATTAAGAAATACCTCTCATTGTGTGACTAGAGTAAGCGAATCAAAAAGGGTGAGCCTGGCTTCGATCCACTATTTCGCACGCGAAGAGTTATTGACATTTTGAATGAAAGATTTGACTCCGTGCCTAAGCAAGCTCGATTATGCGTTGACGAACAAATGTGGAGCACAAAAATGAAGCACCATTTACGGCAATACATGCCCAATAAACCACACAAATGGGGTGATTCTTTTGGATATGCCTACCGATTTGAAGTATATAGCGGCACAGGTGATAATGCGATATTACCTGGTTACCCTGATATCGGTGCGTCAGCCAACATAGTTGTACGCTTGACGAAAACTGTTGAAAGTTTCAAACATCATAAATATACTTTGACAATTTTTACACATCGCTCCTTTTGATGGTATACCTTCGGGCAAAAGGGATTTATAGTTTGGAAACGGTTCGGGTAAATCGGATACCAAACTGCAATCTCCCAAACGATAGTGCCATCAAGGAAAAGCCAAGAGGTTTTTCAGTTGAGTACGTGGATTCCTCATATGGAGTGGATGTTAGTAACGTACTGTGGAAAGACAACAAGGCCGTTCGCTTATTATCGACCTATGTGGGCGTTAAGCCGTTTATAAGTTCAAGGAGGAACACCAAAGGCAGCCTGTTACGACAGAATGCCGAAGCACAATGTAGAAATTGACTGCCCACAAGTTATACGGGAATATAACGCTCATATGGGAGGCGTGGATGGGCTTATGGGCCGATACCATATAAAAAGTAAAACTCAGGATGCTGCAACCCGAATTATCTACCATTTAGTAGATATGGCAACAACAAACGCCTACATCCTATTTAGACGAATCCAAAAGGAAACCATGAACTGCGAGAAATTCATTGAACTTCCGGATTTCCGAGAATCTATTGCTGCGGGTCTAGTGCGCTACCAGTCAAAAAACTTGCCAGGTCGTCCACTCATGAAGAACAATTTACCTTCACCATCTTCATCTTTGTCTGCGCGATCAAGTCGGTCGCCATCACAGACTTTGCTGTCGTTAATTTCTCGGCGTCCATTGCAGTCACAACTCAAAGAAGGCCAAAAATCAAATCACCCAATAAAGGACTTGAGGTTTGACCATTTCAATCATTTTCCAAAGTGGTTGGATCGCATTACGGGAAAAAGAAGCTGCAAGCACTGCAAAATTTCACAAACGCAGTGCATTTGCACAAAATGCAAACTGCATTTATGCTGCTCGGCCAAAAAAAATTGTTTTGCTGAGTATCATAGCAACAAAAAAAATTATTTAATCAAATAAAATAAAACAAAAATTAAAAAAAAAATTCAATTTATTTGGAAACTACTTTTTTACCCTCAAAGCCCCAAGCGTGCCTTAAGGCACTTATTTACATTTTCTCACCTTCCAGGTAAACGAAAGCTTCTATATTTTTTCTGAGTTCATATTTAAGCTCGGCAGCCCATATTTACTTAAAAAAAATTATTCGAATTAACTTCTGCTTTTACTTTAGAAAGTAGTCTTAGAGGGTTAAGATCCTTGAAGACAGGACATTTCCTGTAGTTAGCTGTGTGGTTCCCTCCACAGTTACTGCATAGTCTTAGTGCGACGTTGTTTCTGTCCTTGGGGTAAATGCCATCTTTATGATGTTCGCCGCAGCCAACACACACTGACCTAAGATTGCAATTGTTACCGGTGTGGTTGTATTCGTGGCAGTTTTTACACTGAGGTGGTTGGTATCTCTTATGGGGCTCCTCTACGGTGATTCTTCTGTGCAATAGGAGCTGAAGGTTGTAGATTGGATGCACTTCATTTGGCTTCGTCCGCTTTGCATCTGGTTGGAGCTCGATTTTAATGAGCGGCTTTGCGACTTTATTCCTGTTGATGATGTTGACAACGGACTTAACCGCAAACCCTTTTTCGGCCAATGCGTCTGCTATTTCTTGGGGTGGGACCGATGGCTCGATCCCCTTTAACACAACCTGGAGCCCTTTACTGCTTTTTAGTTGATAGGTATAGAAGTTGATGTTAGCATTACGGAGGTACTTTTCGATGATGCGGAAATTGTCCTCAGTTTGGGTTTGACATGTTGCCCCTGTTGAGAGGGGTTACAACAAAGTTATTTGCCCCTACTGTTTCTACTAGCTTCGAAATCAGGACGCTGCAGTTGGCTCCACGGATGTATAAAGGGGGTGGTCTAGCCGATTTAACTTTATCTACAGCGCCGGCTTGATCGTCTTGCTGATCAGCAAGAATTTTAAAACGATTCCCGCTTAGAAGTGCTACTCGTTCATTTGGTTTGGTTATTTTCGGCGTATTGCCACTTTTTTTCTTTTGCGGACTTAGCTTCCGCTTAGTTGTTTTAATATATCTACCCATTCCAGTTTGGGATCGAGAGAGCTTGGGCCCGAATTGGTGGACATGGCTTTTCCAGGCTTTCCTGTTGCAACTTAGTATTTATTGCTATTAGAACTAATAGCAATATGATTGTAAATAGGCGTCTCTGTGGTGACTGAGAGCCCTACACAATTTTTGCAAACGCGGTCTTTTTATTTTTTACACTAAATTTTGCGGAGTGCATTAAAAAAACACGTCTGCACGCGGTGGCGGTTGAATTGTGAGACGAGCTATTGGGATGAAATTTTTTTTTGTGGGCTTTTTATTACCCGGGTGAGATAAAGTATGAAAATCGTAAGGATCAGACCACTATATCATATAGCTCTAGAACAAACATTTTTGCAAAAATTGGAGTATCCCCATGAAATTATTATATGGTAGTATTTGACATAAATTGACAGATCCCAAAATTTGAATCTGATCGGATAAATAGAACAGAAGTTACAGTCAACACAAATCGGTTCTTCGCTGCCGGCAGCGCTGCTTGCTGTCTACTACGACATCATGAAATCAAAAAGAGCACACGCATACACACACACTGACGCAGCGCTACAAGAACTGTATGTAGATGGGTGTTGT
>JAECWI010000500.1:0-13593 GCA_018150345.1 Drosophila equinoxialis
TAATGCAGACATCATATCATATGAAATTAAATTTATTTTATATCGCCCATTTATCATATGGGAAAATCCATATCATATGGAAGATCTCATATTATATGAAACGAAAGTTATTTAATATCGTCCATTTATCATATGGGAACATCCATTTCATATGGAATATCTCATATCATATGAAACGAAATTTATTCAATACCGCCCATTTATCATATGGGAACATCCATATCATATGGAATATCTCATATCATATGAAACGAAATTTATTTAATATCGTCCATTTATCATAGGGGAACATCCATCCGCCCTCGTATCCCGTTGACTTTCTCTGCTTTCTTTTCTGTCAGCGCTGCCGTCGCCCGTCGCTCCTTTTGATCCACTCGTCATACCCCACTTCGCCCATATTCGCTCCATATTATATATATATATACTAATTGTATTAACTTAAACAATGGTTTAATAATAATTAGCCTAATTGATTTAATATATAACACCGTTTAATTTCCCATGCCATGCACTTTCATACGCATATCTTTTTTGTTTTTTTTGATAGAGGGCTTCCCCATTGGTCATCCCCTTGTTCGTTTTTTTTTTTTTTAAGTTTTGGGATGCCCTGTTTTACCTTGTTTTTTTTTTTTTTTTTGGTTTTGGCATGTGTTTCTTGTTTTTCTTTTATTGGCCATCTGGCATCTTCTATTGTTGGCGATTACTGAGTATCTTTTCGTTAATGTTGGCGGATTAGGGCATCTTTTCATTGATTTTTTTTTGTTTCTGGCCCGTTCCGCATCTTTTCCTACTTCCTACTATTATTCTAACCTATATCTAATTCTGCCCGCCCATATAATCCTAACTCTCCTCGGCCCTCCTTGTTGTGCCATTTGGCCCACAATGTGCGCCCCCACCTCTGGCCTTTCGTTTGGCTTTACCAATTCGTATCGTTCGTGCCCTCGTGGTGTTGGGCAGGACCATTGCCTTGCAAGTACCGGCCTTGCCATCGCATTGTGACCCCTGGGTGCAGACACTTGTCTGAGTATTGCCGGTCTCGGCCACCCCCACGGGCACTCTTGATATTCTAACTGCTGCTGCTGTTGCCGCTGATGTTGTTGCAGTTGCTGTTGTTGTTATTGTTGCTGATGTTGTTGCAGTTGCTGTTGTTGTTATTGTTGCTGATGTTGGTGTAGTTGCTGCTGTTGCTACTGTCCATGTTGTTGTTGTTGCGGCTGTTGCTGTTGCTGACGTTGTTGCAGTTGCTGCTGTTGTTATTGTTGCTGATGTGATGTTGTTGCAGTTGTTGCAGCCATTGCTGTAGTTGCTGCTGTTGTTGTTGCAGCCATTGCTGTAGTTGCTGTTGTTGTTGCTGTCGTTCATGCAACATCGCCATTGCCAGCCGTTCTCTTGCTCGTTTCAGCCACTCCTCCTCCTGTTGAGCCCTCTCCCACCTCAGCAGCTCTCGTTCCGCATCCTCCTGCTGCCGGATCTGCTCCGACCACCACTCCATCCATTGGTGGTTTGCCGCCCGTGCTTCCTCGCCCACCTGGTCAAGTGGAGGTGAGCTGGCTTCTCCATCAGCTTCCCCTTCCTCAGCCACGACCTCCTCCCCCGTTTCGCTGGCATTCGGTATTATTTCCGCCATACGAAACGGAGTTGGCGGCCGCGCTGGCTCCCACCTTCGTACCGGCGGCTCCAAATCTTCTTCTTCCCGCCACGGGGCATATTCCGGGCTTCGCGCCTCTGCCCTCTCTGATTGGACGCTCTCCAGATCCATGTCTTCTACTCGATTCATCATCCGGATCACATCGTCCAGTTCCCGCCACATTTCTTCATCATCGTTCTCTTCCTCCTGGTGTCCCTGGTTCACTGCTGACTCTGCCTCGCTCTCCTCTGTCATGTAACCGCTTTCATCTCCGTCCTCATCGAACTCCTCGTCCGAGGAGGCGGCGATGGCCGGATTTGCTATGTGCGGCACATCGTCGTCGGACTCCTCATCGGACCTGTGCCAGTCACCGCGTTCCATGTTGGCCCGCGGTGCCGCGCCTCGTCGAACTACGCCTTCATCATGGCCATTAACTGCATTAAATGCATTCATGTTTGGTTTTTTTTTTTTGATCTTGTTGCTTACTCGCCGAGTGATAAACTTTGAGTGTCTCTTGATTATGACAATTGTACGCAAGAAACCTCGCATTAGCATTCGGTCATTTCTTTTACCGATATTTAGGACTTCTCCACCTTGCCCTTGCTCTCTTGGCATGTATATTCTAACGCGTCGTGATGCTCCACCATTACATGCATAATAGCATGCGCATGTGTATGCGCGTCGCGGTGACTCGCTAATACATACGTAATATCGTGCGTATGTGTGGGTGCGTAATATCATGCGCCTGTGTGGGTGCGTTCCCCTCCCTTTTTGCGGCGTATGTGCATATGTGTTGGTGTTGTCTCTCGTTGATTGTCCCCATTCGTTCTATCTCGGGGTATTTTTTTTGCTGCACGTTTCTAATGTTCTATTTTGCCTGCATATTATTTGCATCGTCATGATATGTTACGTATCCGTCTGCCAGTTTCTAAGTTCTTTTTCGACGCGGTTTGTGACTTTGCTATAATTTGTTTCTGATACGATGTGCTTTGAGATTTTCAGCTCGATGTCATGTTTTTTGAGTTCTCTGTTTAGCCGGCCGGTCTGTGCAGATTTCTCGCCGCCATGTCATTAGAGTCGTCATTGCTCATCAATTTTCGTGCCATCATCTTCCTGGCATATTTGTTGCTTCAATTGGCTGATATGTGCTTGTCTGCTTTTTTTGTTTCTTTGTGCCGTAATTTGCATATGGCCGGAGATGCAAAGCCTATCACTTCATACGGGCCTCCAAACTTTGGTGCAAGCTTTGCTGCGAATCCTTCTGCCGCATTCGAAAGGTGGTGTTCCTTTGCCCATACTGTTGCTCCAATTACTGGTCTCCATTCTCTTCTTCTTAGATTGTAATGCCGAGCCTGATCCTGTGCAGTCTTCTCCAGATTTTGCCGTATTAGTTCGAACAGCTATTGTATTTGTTTTACCTTCGCTTCTGGTGATATCATTTGCTTCCCTGTGCCTATCGTGACATTATCGTATAGTGCACCTGGCATTCTTGGTTCACGCCCCTGTATTACATATGCTGGCGTAAATCCTGTTGCCTCTGATTGGCTTGAATTTACCGCTAGTGTTATTTCTGGCCAACTTTCATCCCAGTTGCGCTGATTTTCCCCGTAAACTGAGCAATCATTGTTTTTACTGTTCTATTTGCTCTCTCGGTTGGATTTTCTTGTGGTGTGTACGGTGCTGTAAGTTGGTGTTGGCATCCCCATTCCTCTAGCATTTTTTTTGAATATTCTGCTAGTGAATTGAACTCCATTGTCCGTTATCACCACTTTCGGAGCTCCGAACCTAGATAGTATCCTCTCTCGAAAGGCCTTAACGAGATTCTCTCGAAAGGCCTTAACCAGATTCTCTGCAGTTGACTTCCGCATCGGTATCAGTTGTGTCCATTTCGAAAACCTGTCAATGATTACTAGTAGCATCAATTTCCGTGTTTCGATCTTGGCAATGGTCCATGGTTCTTCCGGTATTTGTGTTAGCATCTTTCCCGCTGCCTGCTGTTGGCTGGGTTTGTATTGTTGGCATATCGTACACTTTCCTACAAATGTCCTGATATCTCGTTGCATTCCTGGCCAGTAATATCTCGCTGCGGTCCTGGCAGTAGTTCGCCTGCTCCCTGTGTGCCCTGCTGTTGTTGCAGTGTGGTTTTCGGCCATTATTTGATTACGTAGGGTTTTTGGCACACATAGTTTCCATGATACCACTTCTTCTTGGCCTGCTCTGTGCGGAATGTTCCTGTATACCTGGCTATTTTCTATAATGTAATCCGGATATTTCTGTGGTTGTTGTTTTATTTTTCCCATTATGTCTTGTCTTAATCTGGCACCATTGTCTACTATTTTTTACACCCTGCCATTGGTTGTTTTGACAAAGCATCGGCGACAACGTTTAATTTGCCTTTTCGATATGCTATTTCGAAATCATATTGTTGCAGTTCCAGTGCCCATCGGGCTATACGGCCCGTAGGGCTTTCTATGCTATTCAACCACTTCAACGCCATGTGATCTGTTACTTTAAACACTTTAAATCGGTATCCTTCAAGGTATGGTTTTAGTTTGCGTATTGCCCATACTATCGCCAGACATTCCTTTTCTGTTGCCGAATAGTTCTTTTCCGCTGGGTTTAATTCTCTTGACAGGTATGATAGCACTCTTTCCCATCCTCAGTGTTTTGTACCAATATGGCTCCTAATCCTATGTTACTTGCATCCGTCTGGAGCACGAACATTTTTGTCAAGTCTGGACATGCCAATACCGGGCCACTCGTCAGCATTTCCTTTACAGCATCGATGTTCCTCGTTCCAGTGCCATTTTGTTCTTTTCTTTAGCAGTTCGTTTAATGGGTGTGTTAGTGCTGCAAAACCCGGTACGAACCGTCTGTACCAAGATGCCACTCCTAAGTACTGGCTTAATTCCTTTGTGCAAGTTGGTGGTTCTAATTGGGCTATTGCGGCCACCTTTTCTGGGTCCGTTGCAATACCGTTTTCTGTCACCAAGTGGCCTAGAAACTTTAGCTCTTTTCTAAAGAATTGGCACTTCCCGGCATTAATTCTCAAGTGTGCTTCTTTCAATCTCCTGAACACTTCTTGTAGATGATTCATGTGTTCCTCGATTGTTTTGCTCACTATCACAATGTCATCTTGGTATGCGAATGCGTTTGTATCATTTCTGGGCCAATGACTTGGTCCAGTGCGCGCTGGAAAGTTGTTGATGCTGAGTGTAAACCGAATGGCATCACTTTCCATTGGAATAATCCTTTCCCTGGGACTGTGAATGCCGTCATTGGTCTACTTTTCCTCTTCTAACGACATCTGCCAGTATCCGTCCTTCAGATCTAAGCTGCTTATGAATTTTGCTTCGCGTTGTTGATTCAAGATGTAATCGATGCGTGGCATTGGGTATGCATCCTTTATAGATTTTGCGTTAATCTGTCTAAAATCTACACATAATCTCCATTTGCCTGTCTGTTTCTTTCTCACCATCACTATGGGTGAGCTATATGGGCTTTGCGATGGTTCTATGCATCCCATTGTCAACAGTTCGTCGACCTTTGCGTTGATTTCTCCTTGTATTTTCGGATTTTTCGGGTAATACCTTTGTTTTATTGGGATATCGTCTTTCATCGTTATGCGATGTATCCCCACCTTGACAGTCCCTTAACTTTCCATAATTCCTTCAACTCCTGATTTAGAAAACTTTGTATTTCTTGTTGATCACTATTCTGAGTGACCATGATGGATATTCTTTCTACCAGCCTGCCCTGTGTTCGCTTTGCTGTCGGTATTCGCACTTTGTGGCCTCCACACGATATTTCTGTGTTCATAATCCGGAGGAAATTCCACCCTAAGATTAGCGCATCCATTCCTTCTGGCATGACCAGGAATGGCATGTGGATTTCCTTTCTGTCCCGGTGAAATTAGAACTGTTTTGTTTATTGATTTGTTTTGGTGGTATGTTTATTTACGATTGTTTATGGGCTTGGTCGTCCCTTTCTTGCCTTCAATTTGCTCCTGTAGCCGTTGCTGGTTGTTGTCTCAGCCACTGACTTTGGGTACTCCTGGAAATGCTTGGCTTCTCTCCAATTTACTCTAGCTTGGGTACGGTGTTTGTTATCCTTATTTAAGGACTTGTTGTTATCGGATGAACTGTACAGGTTACTCGTAAGGCCAGTATAGTTCCTAGTTTTTCTGCTGTTCCTTGTGTTTCCTTGATAAGTTCTTAAGGTTACTCTTACTTGTTACTTGATCACGACTTGATGACTTGATGATTTTTGCTTGATGGGCGTTGCCATTATATAGGCAGCTCCCACGGCCTCAGGAATAGATTGTTATAGTACCGCTATACAGCTGGTACATTTCCATCGGCCCTCTGCTTTCACCCACGCATCCACTTGTTGCTATGCGTGGTGAAAGTCCCGTAAATCCTTGGCGCATATGTCCACTTTCTCTGTGGCTGCGCGCCCATTTATTCCTTGTCATTGTCTTTCTTGCTTGTACATATTGACTTGCATCACTCTCTCATGTTGGCGTCGCCTTCCTATTGGCCGCCCATCGTATCCCGTTGATTTTCTCTGCTTTCTTTCTCTGTCAGCGCTGCCGTCGCCCGTCGTTCCCTTTGATCCACTCGTCATACCCAATTTCGCCCATATTCTCTTCATATTATATTTATTTACATATATACTAATTGTATTAATTTAAACTATTGTTTAATAATAATCAGCCTGATTAATGTAATATACAACATCGTTTAATTTCCCATGCAATGCACTTTCATACGCATATCGTATCTATTAGATAGAGGGCTTCCCCATTGTTCATCCCTCCCCCTTCGGTTCGCATATTCCCCTATCCAATCCACAAACCATTATCGTTTCGCATAATGCATGTAAGCTTGCTTGGTCCTCACTCTTATTCTCTTTCGCTCACAAGATTTTCGACTGCTCGCAATCTAACTGCTTTTGTTCTCATGAGCGTGACGTAGGCAGAGAGCACCCTATTGGTCACCGGTATTCTCCCTCACGCATAGTGTACGTGTGACGTGCGTGTATGCTTATTCAGCGTATGCTAATGCATGCATCCATATTTGCATCTCTGTGCTCTTGATTTGCTTAATGAGGCCAATGCCCCCTTTTTGCGTGCAATTATGCCCTCAAGCCTGGTTCCATTTACTCTTATATAGTCGACATTATGCATTCCGCCTCCCACGCATCTTCCCGCTTGTGCGACATCGCCAGCGGTCGCCTGTGGTTCGATCGAGCCATGCTTGATCGTACGTCATGGGTTCGAGTTGGTTCGATCGAGCCATGTTGGACTTGGACTTATAATGTTCCTCACATCATATGAAACGAAATTTATTCAATATCGCCCATTTCTCATATGGGAACATCCATATCATATGGAAAATCTCATATCATATGAAACGAAATTTATTTGATATCGCCCATTTATCATATGGGAAGATCCATATCATATGGAATATCTTATATCATATGAAATGAAATTTATTTATTATCGCCCATTTATCATATGGGAAGATCCATATCATATGGAATATCTTATATCACATGAAATGAAATTTATTTATTATCGCCCATTTATCATATGGGAAGATCCATATCATATGGAATATCTTATATCATATGAAACGAAATTTACTTATATATCATATGGGAACATCTATATCATATGGAGCATCTTATATGATATGAAATGAATTTATTGGTAAGTGGTACATTCAAACATAAATAGGCGATTTTAAGAAAGTGTGGCACAAAACCTACATAGGTGGTGTGATGTCGAGCATAGTCAGTCATATGTTATATCAGTACAACTCTCAAATACATATGGCTTATGCATTTATAATCGGCAATGCTCTATTTATTTATTTATTATTAAGAAGTTTAATGGTATTTATAAAAATACATATGAAAATTTATTATTGAGTGGTACCTTCAAACATAAATGGGCGATTTTAAGAAAGTGTGGCACAAAACCTACTTAGGTGGTGTGATGTCGAGCATAGTCAGTCATATGTTATATCGGTACAAGTCTCTAATATATATGGCTTATACATTTACATTCGGCAATGTCTATTTATTTATTTATTATTATGAAGTTTAATGGTATTTATAAAAATACATATGAAAATTTATTGTTGAGTGGTACCTTCAAACATAAATGGGCGATTTTAAGAAAGTGTGGCACAAAACTTACTTAGGTGGTGTGATGTCGAGCATAGTCAGTCATATGTTATATCAGTACAACTCTCAAATACATATGGCTTATGCATTTATAATTGGCAATGTCTATTTATTTATTTATTATTATGAAGTTTAATGGTATTTATAAAAATACATATGAAAATTTATTGTTGAGTGGTACCTTCAAACATAAATGTGCGATTTTAAGAAAGTGTGGCACAAAACCTACTCATGATGAACAGTGGTTGTTCAGTCATGTTGAAGTTTGTATTTTAGTATCGTTCTCTCTGCTGAAGTTTATTCACTGGTTATATTTGAATTTATCATTAATACTTGGAATAAAATTATGGGCATTAAATTAGTTCTTAGTTTAATTGTTCATAATCTTTATTCGCATTTTGTAAGAGAAGGATTGAATAAGTATTGCATCATTAATTGTGTCATGTTTGCAACTTAAATAATTTGTTGTCACTTATATAGAGCAAAATTTTATTTTTTAATATCAATTTATTATTATTATTGAATTAATGTCATATAATTGTAATAAACTCATCACACTTATTGTGCACGATGGTTTCACTTGTTATATAATTTTCACTCATTAAATGTCAAATTAAAATTAAATTTTAAATTTAATATCAAAATACAAATGTTTAGTTTCTTTGGAAATAAACAAAATTAAAATAAATGTGATTATATATTTTGTAAGTGTAAAAATAAAAGATATTTTTGAACAAAATTATTAAATATATATATTCAATTAATGAAAAACGAAAATGAACGCTATTAAATTTTGGCCGTATTCGTAAAATGTTACCAAAAACAATATATTTATTTTATTCAAAAGTATATCATATTGTGTCAAGTATCTTTAAATATATTAACGTATGTGTTTGGTAAAAATCATATAATTATGTTTTTAATAACACATTAAATAATAACATTATTCTGGTTGATCCTGCCAGTAGTTATATGCTTGTCTCAAAGATTAAGCCATGCATGTCTAAGTACACACGAATTAAAAGTGAAACCGCAAAACCGCTCATTATATCAGTTATGGTTCCTTAGATCGTTAACAGTTACTGGGAAATGGATAACTGTGGTAATTTAGAGCTAATACATGCAATTTAATCACGGACCTTCTGGGACGTGTGCTTTTTTTCCTCTAAACCAACGCTATTTTTTTTGTTTATTATTGGTTGAACTCTATCGTATGGTCTTGTACCGACGACAGATCTTTCAAATGAATGCCCTATCAACTTTTGATGGTAGTATCAAGGACTACCATGGTTGCAACGGGTAACGGGGAATCAGGGTTCGATTCCGGAGAGGGAGCCTGAGAAACGGCTACCACATCTAAGGAAGGCAGCAGGCGCGTCAATCCCAGCTCGGGGAGGTAGTGACGAAAAATAACAATACAGGACTCATATCCGAGGCCCCGTAATTGGAATGAGTACACTTTAAATCCTTTAACAAGGACCAATTGGGCAAGTCTGGTGCCAGCAGCCGCGGTAATTCCAGCTCCAAAGCGTAAATTAAAGTTGTTGCGGTTAAAACGTTCGTAGTTGAACTTGTGCTTCATACGGGTAGTACAACATACATTTGTAGTTAGTACTATACCTTTATGTATGTAAGCGTATTATCGGTGGAGTTCTTATATGTAATTAAGTACTTGTACTTTTTTATATATTCCTCCTATTTAAAAACCTACATTAGTGCTCTATAATCGAGTGTTTTTGTGGGCCGGTCCAATTACTTTGAACAAATTAGAGTGCTTAAAGCAGGCTTCAAATGCCTGAATATTCTGTGCATGGGATAATGAAATAAGACCTCTGTTCTGCTTTCATTGGTTTTCAGATCAAGAGGTAATGACTAATAGAAGCAGTTTGGGGGCATTAGTATTACGACGCGAGAGGTGAAATTCTTGGACCGTCGTAAGACTAACTTAAGCGAAAGCATTTGCCAAAGATGTTTTCATTAATCAAGAACGAAAGTTAGAGGTTCGAAGGTGATCAGATACCGCCCTAGTTCTAACCATAAACGATGCCAGCTAGCAATTGGGTGTAGCTACTTTTATGGCTCTCTCAGTCGCTTCCCGGGAAACCAAAGCTTTTGGGCTCCGGGGGAAGTATGGTTGCAAAGCTGAAACTTAAAGGGAATTGACGGAAGGGGGGGGCCGGTAGGGGGGAGTGGAGCCTGCGGCTTAATTTGACTCAACACGGGAAAACTTACCAGGTCCGAACATAAGTGTGTAAGACAGATTGATAGCTCTTTCTCGAATCTATGGGTGGTGGTGCATGGCCGTTCTTAGTTCGTGGATAGGTGATTTGTCTGGTTAATTTCGATAACGAACGAGACCCAAAAAAATTTAAATAGGTATCTCTAGGATTATGGGTTTGAAGCTTATATTACCTTGATTCATGGTAGCAGTAAAATGTTTATTGTGTTTGAATGTGTTTATATAAGTGGAGCCGTACCTGTTGGTTTGTCCCATTATAAGGACACTAGCTTCTTAAATGGACAAATTGCGTCTAGCAATAATGAGATTGAGCAATAACAGGTCAATGAAAGTATCAACGTGCATTTCCTAGACCGAGAGGTCCGGGTAAACCGCTGAACCACTTTCATGCTTGGGATTGTGAACTGAAACTGTTCACATGAACTTGTTCTTGGAATTCTAGTAAGTGTGAGTCATTAACTCGCATTGATTAAGTCCCTGCCCTTTGTGCACACCGCCCGTCGCTACTACCGATTGAATTATTTAGTGAGGTCTCCGGACGTGATCGCTGTGACGCCTTGTGTGTTACGGTTGTTTCGCAAAAGTTGACCGAACTTGATTATTTAGAGGAAGTAAAAGTCGTAACAAGGTTTCCGTAGGTGAACCTGCGGAAGGATCATTATTCTATTTTCCAACCGTTATTAAAGTAAAGTGTAATACCAAATTAAAGTAAAGATATGTATTAAATGAAAATGAAATTAAAGATGAGAAGCATAAAAGTCAAATTAATAAAATTTTTGTATGATTTGAATTTGTTTGATGAAGAAGAAAAAGAGTATAAATTTTATATAACAATTTGACGGTAGAAATATTTATCTCTTTATATGGATTTGGCAACCCATGAATAAAAATTATGTATTCCGATCCAAGATTGAAAATGATTTTTAATATATCTTTATTTATATTGCGTGTATATGTACCATAATATACAGGCGTTGCGTATTGTATTGGCCATTATTGGCTTTGGGCATACAATGGTTAAAGTAACAACTCAAATGTACAATGTTGTACCCTGCTTTTTAAGGTTAAAGTTTAACGTAAATTTAGATCGCTTACAAAATTAATTTTGTCAAGTTTTTAAATTATCATATGCCAGTAAAATGGTGTATTTTTAATTTCTTTCAATAAAAATATTATTGACGTAATGAAATAAACAAACAATTTATTAATCACTCTAAGCGGTGGATCACTCGGCTCATGGGTCGATGAAGAACGCAGAAAACTGTGTGTCATCGTCGTGAACTGCAGGACACATGAACATCGACATTTTGAACGCATATCGCAGTCCATGCTGTTATGCTACTTTAATTAATTTTAGAGTGCTGCTTGGACAACATATGGTATATATTATTGGATTTATTTATGTATATTCATAATATTAATAATAATTGAAACACATTGGCTCTCTCATATATATGAGAAAAAAAAAGATATATTTTTTTTTTTTTTTTTTCTATAATTAGTAATAATCTTTAGCATAAAAATATAAAATTTTCATCTAGAATTGCCTCTTATTAATGATGTGAAATGTAAAAAAATAATTATGTCATAATATTATTCTTCAAATAAGGTTAAAATTTACAAAGGTTTTTAATATATTAATTAATATATTTATGTGTATATACAACCTCAACTCATATGGGACTACCCCCTGAATTTAAGCATATTAATTAGGGGAGGAAAAGAAACTAACAAGGATTTTCTTAGTAGCGGCGAGCGAAAAGAAAATAGTTCAGCACTAAGTCACTTTGTCTTTATGACAAATGTGAGATGCAGTGTATGGAGCATCAATATTCTAGTATGAGAAATTAACGATTTAAGTCCTTCTTAAATGAGGCCATTTACCCATAGAGGGTGCCAGGCCCGTATAACGTTAATGATTACTAGATGGTGTTTCCAAAGAGTCGTGTTGCTTGATAGTGCAGCACTAAGTGGGTGGTAAACTCCATCTAAAACTAAATATAACCATGAGACCGATAGTAAACAAGTACCGTGAGGGAAAGTTGAAAAGAACTCTGAATAGAGAGTTAAATAGTACGTGAAACTGCTTAGAGGTTAAGCCCGATGAACCTGAATATCCATTATGGAAAATTCATCATTAGAGTTGTAATATTTCAATAATATTATAATAATAGTGTGCATTTTTTCCATATAAGGACATTGTAATCTATTAACATGAACCAAATTTATCATAAAATATGACATAGTTTATTTAAATTAATTTGCTTGCATTTTGACATAGAATAAATGTCATTAATTTGATAAAGTGTTGATAGATTTATATGAATACAGTGCGTTAATTTTTCGGAATTATATAATAGCATGATTATCATTGATTTTCTGTGTTTATTATTTGCACTTGTATGATTAACAATGCGAAAGATGCAGGATACCTTTGGGACCCGTCTTGAAACACGGACCAAGGAGTCTAACATATGTGCAAGTTATTGGGATATAAACCTAATAGCATAATTAACTTGACTAATAATGGGATTAGTTTTTTAACTATTTATAGTTAATTAACACAATCCCGGGGCGTTCTATATAGTTATGTATAATGATATTTATATTATTTATACCTCTAACTGGAACGTACCTTGAGCATATATGCTGTGACCCGAAAGATGGTCAACTATACTTGATCAGGTTGAAGTCAGGGGAAACCCTGATGGAAGACCGAAACAGTTCTGACGTGCAAATCGATTGTCAGAATTGAGTATAGGGGCGAAAGACCAATCGAACCATCTAGTAGCTGGTTCCTTCCGAAGTTTCCCTCAGGATAGTTGGTGCATTGAAATGTTATATAAAATAATCTTATCTGGTAAAGCGAATGATTAGAGGCCTTAGGGTCGAAACGATCTTAACCTATTCTCAAACTTTAAATGGGTAAGAACCTTAACTTTCTTGATATGAAGTTTAAAGGAAATACGGTTCCAATTCCGTAACTTGTTGGCAACAGGAACGACCATAAAGAAGCCGTCGAGAGGTATCGGAAGAGTTTTCTTTTCTGTTTTATAGCCGTACTACCATGGAAGCCTTTCGCAGAGAGATATGGTAGATGGGCTAGAAGAGCATGACATATACTGTTGTGTCGATATTTTCTCCTCGGACCTTGAAAATTTTTAATGGGGATACGCAAACTTCTCAACAGGCCGTACCAATATCCGCAGCTGGTCTCCAAGGTGAAGAGTCTCTAGTCGATAGAATAATGTAGGAAAGGGAAGTCGGCAAATTAGATCCGTAACTTCGGGATAAGGATTGGCTCTGAAGATTGAGATAGTCGGGCTTGATTGGGAAACAATAACATGGTTTATGTGCTCGTTCTGGGTAAACGTAGTATCGTTTGTTAGTATTAAGTCGCCTATGGAAAATATCGGTATCGGCCTGGTGCCGCACTGAAAGTTTTCTCTCTCTTCTTCCGGTGACGCTTGAACGAGCTAGACGCACCAACTGCCGAAAACTGCCGAAAACTTAAAAATCAAATCTGAAGACT
>JAECWI010000501.1:0-13265 GCA_018150345.1 Drosophila equinoxialis
ATGTATATTAAAAGATTTAAAATTTACTTTAACACCGACAAACTCAATCTGCTGGTTAAAAGAAAATTGAATTATTTCACATGATAAAGCAGCATCAACTTTTTCATAACTGGAGGTCGCATTCGCGCGCGACTCTCCTTTGCTATCATCCAACTATTGAAACATCGTTTGCACCTGCTACACTGTTTTTCGAATCACAGGTGACATGCCTGCTTGACTCTCTTTTTGGTTAGTAATCTGGTTGCCATGTCTAGACCTTCATCACCATCTTACACCACTCTGTAGCATTTGGCTATGGTAACTAATCCATTGCTTCTGTATCTCACTTACTTCGTTAAGAATTTAGCTAGTAAACTTACTAGCATCTAACTCTGCACAATTGTTCAGTTTTGGTAGGGAACATTTTTGTCTTATGCGTATATTAGGTTATCGATATAATAAAAATAAAAATAGATTGATGTTCTTATAACTATTTTAATTTATATCTCATCTGATGATTCTGATGTTTACACCGTTCGCAACTGTTGTCTGTCAAGTAGAGTTTACGAGGTAGGGTTTGCTGAAAGTTTGCTGGTAGCTTGTCGTTTTCATCTTCTTTGCAACTATCATGTTTCTCTGCTGCCATTTCTAGTTGCCGACTTCCTACTATATATAGTGTATATATACACTATTTAACTATTTTTTTTTACCTTCGATATTAGAGTAATATACATATAGCAACGGTGTAGTGTTCTTATGATAAAGCCTTCACTGTATGGTGCGGTGCACCATAGAGGCATATTTAATTTATCCATAATTACACACATGCGCAGTGTAGGCAATTAACATATTCCTTGCAAGACGGCCAGTTATGTTGGCGTGCACATGGCCCCACTGCATAAGCTAAGATTGCAATGTAACCATAACCTGGGCCTATATAAAGGTCCGAACTTTTTAATAAAGAATCTATTATAAGCCTGATCATCGGCTAACCATAAAGCTCTCGCCTTTTATTACATTAGGGTTTCGAACACACAAAAAAGACTTCCGACGCTGAAATTACTACAGTTGCTCCATTAGCCAAACTGTCTTTCAATCACTTTTTAATTATTAAGCAATATTTTGCTATTTATATTACGCTATGTCTCTTAAAACTGTGGTGGGGAAAACAAGGAAAATAAACCAGTGCAATTGGAAATAACATGAACTTTATTGGCATTCTGAGGACAGTCACGAGAAATATGTCCGTTTTGATTGCACTTATAGCACTTCGTTTCGACGTCACATATATTGCACTTATGATTTCCCGATCCGTAGTGGAAGCAATACTCTTTTAAGACATTTGTCCGTTATTCTGCTTGAAAAATAATTTTGTCCTTTTTTCAGATATGGTTAAACCATCATGGATATCGAACGCTTCTTTCAAAGCCTTGAAAGACTTACAACGATACATTGCAAACTTATATCAATTTTTTATATCCAGACCATTCACGACGTGGCTTATAACGACTGCATCTTCAACATAACCAAGTTTTTTTTTTTTTTTTTTTGTATTTACGTTTAATATATATTTGTTGAATCTATTTTTAAATTAGAATCTAACAACAAGTTTGACATATTTTTTCTTAATCTAGTAGTTAAGATAAATCCAGGGGATATTGCTGACGGCCCTAGTCACTTACAATAGGGTTGGTCTGTCATTTCTTTTAAGACGAGTTGTATTATTAGTTCGCATAAGGGAATTGGCAAGAACATTAGTGTTGGAGGAATTTAAACTCATTAATTTAATTATTCCGAAATATTAACCATTGGGTTAAATAGCTAAACTATCGATACATCGCAAGCTTAAGGAGAGTTCAATCTAGCATCACTGTTGGCTCTCTTCTTGCGTTTCCCTTTACACTCACTTTGAATTACTCTCTCTCTCCTAGCATATAAGAATTTATGAAATCACTGTAACAAGAGAACTCGAATGCGACGGACGCAAGAAATAAATTTAAAACTACATAACGTCGTCTAATCTGTTTCGGGAAGAATGTGGCAAAGGGAAGTTTGAATCATCGAATCCAACCGAGTAGCAGTTTATTATATGGCCGAGAAATTGGCCAACAATTAGGATGTGCATCCAGTTTCGAAGAATACTTTAGTTGTTGACTACTTATTTCAGATTTTACGGTAGGTATATTTAGATCATTTTGATGTTGTCGTTCCCTACGTACCACGGAGCTCCCGAGATTGATCTTAAAATCTTGGACTGCGCCCTTTGTATAATGTCGACATTGCTGGTACTTGCATTTCCCCATAGTACGGCACCGTAAGTCCAGTTGGGTTGCAGTACGGAGTTGTATAGGAGGACTTTATACTCCAGACCTAGAGGGGACCGAGCGTTAATGATCCAATGTAAGCTACTTGCTTTCAATTTAAGTTGTGACTTTTTTTGCTTGGTACGTTGTTTAGCATTAGAGCAGGACAGTTTCTTCTGTTAAGCGTAATTGTAACATGTTTGCATTTCTGCTCGTTGACCCGGATACGCCAGGTTGCTAGCCATTCCTCTACCAACTTGGATGTTCCTCTAATTTTGCAGAGGCTTGTATTGGGCATTTGGATCTGCTGAGGATTGCCGTTCCATCGGGAAGAGTGGACGTTGTAATCTTACAGCGGATTTTCTGTTGTAAAGGTAAGATTCCATGCGTTTGTGGGTGTACTGTGGGAGTTTTTGTCGGATATTGAACATCAGACCCTCCAGCCACACTCTATCGAAAGTTTAGGCAACGTCGAGAAAGACTTTTTTTAGTTCGAATGCTGTTCGTATTTCGGATGTTATACGATTGACTTGTTCAATTGTCCCATGTTTTTCGCGGCAGCCGAACTGGTGTGAAGGGATTGTGTTTTCCGATGCCAGAAATGAGTTTAGTCGGATCTGCAGGACCTTTTCAAAAAGCTTCGAAAGACATGGCAGCAAACTAATTGGCCTCCAAGCTCTTGGGAAGAAGACAATACTTATTATAGCGTTGAACAGTTTGCAGTTGTATTGTATGGCGATGGTAGGGAGTTCTAGGATCATTTTCGGTGTGATTAGGTCATGGCCAGGGGCTTTGTTCGACTTTGTGTGGTTTTTAATAACTGCAGTGATCTCGTCCGATTGGAGCTCCAAGTACTCACTATCCGTTAATGTGCTCGAAGGGGGAAGTACAACTGAGTTTGATGTTGGATTTGGCTGGAAAACCATTTTAAGATATGTGGCAAATACGAATGCCCTCTCTTCGTCACTGCAGGCCCAACCACCGGTTGGACCCCTTATCGGTGAAACTGTCTCTGTAGGAGCGCTTAAAGTTGTGTGGGCTTTCCACAGAGGATGTTTAGTGCTGGTTGGACTGAGCTTTTCAATGTATTTCCTTTGAGCCCAGATTTTCCCTTGTCTTAACTCCTTGGAGAGGTTGCGATTGGCATGCCTTAGGCGAAGTTTTGCCATTCTCTTCTTAGAAGTTATTTTTTCCGTTTCTAATTATTCTATCCGTATGTTCGTAGGTCTGTCAACAGGCTTAGCGTAAGTAGAGACATGTGGAGTAGATACTCTTGCTGCAGCTCCCAGCATCGACTCAAGTGCAGAGACGCACATGTCAATGTCCTCTGCAGCATCCAATTTCGGCGAACAGTCAATGTGGGCACTCATGTACATTTTAAATTTAAGCCAATTTGTTTTGTTGATTGTAAGCCTATATGGGAGATCAAGTACTTGAGGTCTTGTTAATGGTGTGAATAGCACTGGAGATTTATCGGAGGTTCAATCTAGACGTGTTTCCGCAGTGATCCGATTACGAGGAATCCTCTTGGTTACTGCGAAATCAAAATAGTCTCGCTCAACCTAGTTAACATCTAAAAGGCTCCAAGGTGTTAGTGAACACAATCCTCCGGAAATGTTATACGATATACTCATTTGTTGTTGAGATGACACAAGGGTAAAACCAACAGTGTGATCAGGATCGAGGGTGCGCATTCTTGCTATGCTCGGGTCCAGCCTCGTCGGATTGGTCGGGGGTCTTTCTCCCCTTTTCACACTCACTATCATTAATAAATTTAATGCGCGTTTTGAAAACTAAACTAACTACCAAAAGCTAAAGGTGGTGTTACTATTATTACTATTGCTAAGGTGCCAATTCACCGTGACCTAAACAAAGAAGACAAACCTCAATCTAAATAAAGGATGTGAGAGAACTTAGGTGTGATTAGTCCCTCTTCTTTACCCACCCGACCATGACAACAAGCTCTATTTTAAAGGTTGTCCCAAAACAAATGTAGTTTTATTACTTTTATGACATCTTATGACAGTTTAGCAAGGGTACTTGACAGACCATATTAAATTAACTCAAATCATTATTCCTGTTTCAAACATAATTTTGGGTTTCTTTACTTATTTCCTAACAAACTTGACAAAATTTCATATTGTTGACTTCATTACTTTCAAATCCAAATATGACTTAAATTACTAATATTTTAACTATAAGAGAAAGAAACGGTTGTGCTAAATCAAACCATATTGGGATATTTCATATGTATATATATATATGTAGCAAAAAAATTGATTTTTTCAGAATGAAAATTTTAAAGGATTAACACATTACTCACGACTTTGGTTTACTTCACGGTTTTTCGTTGTAATCGTTAGGCCCAAGATGACGTCGAATTTGCTGTGGTGTGGTTTTTAAAGAAGTTTTAGATTAATTACATAAATGACAATGAAATATACTTCATAGGTTACCTTACGCATATCGCTTCATTAGATCAAACAATTAAAGTAGGATTCTTAACTAGAGATTACTTAAGTACTATAAAAAAATATAATTCTCGTAATGAGCGAAAATGAACTAAATTTAAATTGTTCGGTACTGAAGGAACCTTGAGTTATGATTGATTCCGATCGAATGACAAAGTGTGAATTTTATAGATTATGAGAGAGGCTGACTCAATTTAACACTCTCTTTAAACACATTGTATGTTATTTTTCAGAAGGTTTTCATATTTTCGTTTGGCCTACGAGCGACATGAGCGAGGTAGCGTATTTACAGGACCATATGACAACGACTAATTTTGAGCAGTCTAGGCAGCTCCCTCTGAAGAAGATACATGTAGATTTTAAGGTTTTGGCCTAATTCAAGGCCTTCCTTCAGAGCCTTATTTCACTGTATGTGAACCGTGACGTTTTCGTCGACTTATGGCTTATGGCTCCGGCTTTCTCTTAGCTCTTGTTGTGACGTGGTGTCTTTTTATTGGGCGATGTGAGCGTGGGTATCGTAACTGTACTCAAAGCTGAAACTCAACCCTGCAATTAAATTGATCATGATCGTTTCAGGGTGACCGTGTTCTTATATGCTCTTCATGAAAGCGCGGTTGATTTAAATAAATTGTCTTCATTTTGACGATTAAATATTTGAAAGAAAAAATCCGGTTACTATTCTATACTATATATATTGTGACTCATCGAAGTCGGACGTTTTTTTTGCGCTCTCGCTTAATTACTGTCTTTCGTTCTTTCGTGAAGTTAATTTATAATATTCAATTTAAATTCATTGCCTTTACCAATGTTTAATAACGCTATACACATCGCGAAGTTTGATTAAATTTATTAACATTTACTTATATCAATATTAAAACTTTAACAAACGCAAATATAATTTTGTTGTTGCGCTGCTTAGTTTCTGATTTCGTTTTATTTTTTTTTGCTCCCACTCGCGCTCTCAATTTACAGTTCTTAGTTTGTTTTTGTTTGTGTGGTGTTGGTGCTCTCTACTCTTCTGCTTTCTTTTGGTTTTTTGCAATTGGTAAATATTTACTATCGCTACTCGAGATTTCAGTGTTTGAAAATAAAAAAGGCTAAAAAATCCGCTAAATTGCGTTTTAGTGTTGGTTAACGCAGTTATTTTTGGTTCTGGTGTTGCCAGACTGTCTTGTTTTTTGTCGCGTATTTTAAAGAGAGATGCATGTTTTAAATATTATTTGCCTTAATATTAGACTTTTCGACTATTATTTGTCAAGCTAAAATTAAAAACTAAAACTCTAACCCTGCATGGCAGGAATGGTTGAACGAGGACATCAAAAGTGCATTTGAAAAAAACGACATGGCCCCGTTAAAATGAAAAATGTTTAACCCTTTGTATGGCACGAAATCCGATTTTGACACGGTTTTTTTTTATTTGATTCAAAAGTTAAAATAAAAAATACACTGTATGTTTAATTAAGATGAACGTTTTAAAAACAATGGTTTTATTTATTATTTATTTATCGCACATTACTTGTGAAAATGCTGTGAAGTTTGGGTACTTGTACCCTTTTCGCTTTTCTGCCCAGATAGGCCAATGTCCAACTTCATCCTGCCGCACCATTTGATTAGTTTTCAAGCTTCGTTATTATCTCTATATCAACAATATTTAGCCGAAAGTCGGAAGAACCACAAAGTTTAATGCGTAATACGTCCTTACGAACGCGTTTATATAAAAGCCGTTTATATAAAAGATGGTGAAAAATACGAACCTGCCACTTCTTGGTAAAATTTTGTATCTTGTATCAGCGCGTCCCATGTACAAGGGACGGTCAATTTCAACATATTCTTTCTTGGCTTTGTTGAATCGACAAACTTTGTCCTTGGGAAGTATCCCACTGTTGGCCAATTTTTCGGCCAGTTACAAAATTGTTTCCTTGTTAGGAGATTCGATGCCTCATAACTTCCCTTGCCTATAGTTCCACAATTTTCCCGAAAAGATTAAACGACGATATTCCGTTTGTACATTTATTTGTGTTCGTCGCATTCGAGCTCTCATGGTACAGTAAATTCTTAAAGTTATATGCTACGAGAGAGAGCAATTCAAAGTACAATGTAAAGGGAAAATGAAGAAAATCAGAATAATTAAATGAATGAGTTTAAATTCAGGATTTCTCCTCCAACAACCACCATAGGTGGATGCTAATGATATGATTTTATTGTCCAACCACGATGTTAGTGATATGTCAACACCGTCGAAATCTGCGACATACTCAACCGACATACCCCGTGGATGTTTCATTAAAGTAATCAAGTGCCTTGTTGTTTGGGATTGTATTTCTTCGTATAGTACCCAAAGCTAAAATTCTTTAACCGCCAAATATTCAAAAGAGGCAATGAATTGAAATAATTATCAAAATAAAGTCGACAATTTAGTTGCCTGGGCACTTCTCTGGTCATTCTAACAGGTAGATTCTATCGAAGTTTCAGATTACTTAGACATGTTAATAAGAATATACTTTCAGATAAGTCTAGTTACTTCCATAGAAAATTTGGAAATGCAGTCACTATGAAAACTTATAAGAAATTTAGGATCTTGGGTATACAAAACTTTAAATGACTACACATTTTTTTTAATATCAAAATTCGGAACCTGATCATGATCAGAATTACATCCATGCTGAATCTAAAGCCGTCTTACACTTTAATTATTTACTGCATTGAGTAATCCTTTCCGCCACCAGCATTTTCTATTTTCTTTAGCAATAAAACAACATAATCTTAATAGTTCTTTCCGTTTTAAAAAAATTTTTATACTTTACACCCATAGGGTGAAATGGTATATTAAAGTCGCCAAAATGTATGTAACAGGCAGAAGGAAGCTTTTCCGACCCCATAAAGTATATATATTCTTGATCAGTATCAACAGCCGAGTCGATATACAGGAATGTCCGTCCGTCCGTCCGTCCGTCCGTCCGTCTGTCCGTAAAGAACATCTCAGAGACTATAAGAGCTAGAGTCACCAAATTTGGTACGTAGACTCGTGTATTACCTACGGTGGTCAAGTTTATTTCAAATTTTTGCCACCCCCTCCGCCCACGAAATCTAAACAAATTGATTTTCTTAAGACTATAATAGCTAAGACATCAATTTAGTATGATTAATCTCTTAGTAAGCAGTACATTGTTGCAAAATTGCCCCCCCCCCCGCCCCGATGCCCGCCCCCTCCGCCCCGATTACAATTTTTTTTAGGAGCTATAGCCCCGGGACGTAATTTTGGTATGCCGTTGTCTTTTTGGCTAATTAAATTTCCTCCTGTTAAAACAATTTTGTGATTTTCTGAAGAAGTATAAAGACATTATAGCTAGAGCAACCAAATTTGGTATGTGTATTTGTTTAATAAATGCGCATATATTGTATATGCAACGATTTTGCCACGCCCCTTTCCGCCCCCTGTAATTTGGAAAAACTCGATTATCTCACGTAATTTTCTACCTTTTGTAATTAAATTTGGCACACTTGAATTTGACACTAATACCCAGCAAAACACCAAATTTGATCAAAATCGGACAAAAACAACGAAGTTATGCTATAAACGTTTTTCCATAAGGCCGTAGTTGGTCGTTGGCTGGTGGGGCGCCAGGGTGCTCGTATACTTGAGTGAGGGAGATTCTAAGATATGCTTGTAATAAAAAAGCATGTGAAAATGCATTGGTTTTAAAAAAAATTGGAAATATTTGTTTCACTGGTGTATGGTATACCTAAGTCGGCGAGACGACTTCATTTTTTAAATGGTCCCAAAAGACACTCACAAAAGAAATACCAGCAAAAATAGTAGGTCACAGTTATAAAAATGGTAGTAATCATTAGTAGTAATACTGTACTAAGTGAATTAATATTTAAGTATTCATAAAAAATCAATGATAGAATGTGGTTATCTTTAAATTTCAAATGCTATCAATTTGGCTCTATTTTAAATGAAGCCAAATAACCTTATTTTTTAGCCTAACTAACACATTAATAAAAAGTTTGGCCAATATTTACTATCGCTACTGAGATTTCAGTGTTGGAAAATAAAAAACGGCTAAAAATCCGCTAAATTGCGTTTTAGTGTTGGTTAACGCAGTTATTTTTGGTTTTGGTGTTGCCAGACTGTCTTGTTTTTTGGCGCGTATTTTAAAGAGAGATGCATGTTTTAAATATTATTTGCCTTAATATTAGACTTTTCGAATATTATTTGTCAAGCTAAAATTAAAAAAACTAAAACTCTAACCCTGCATGGCAGGAATGGTTGAACGAGGACATCAAAAGTGCATTGAAAAAAACGACATGGCCCCGTTAAAATGAAAAATGTTTAACCCTTTGTATGGCACGAAATCCGATTTTGACACGGTTTTTTTTTTTATTTGATTCAAAAGTTAAAATAAAAAATACACTGTATGTTTAATTAAGATGAACGTTTTAAAAACAATGGTTTTATTTATTATTTATTTATCGCACATTACTTGTGAAAATGCTGTGAAGTTTGGGTACTTGTACCCTTTTCGCTTTTCTGCCCAGATAGGCCAATGTCCAACTTCATCCTGCCGCACCATTTGATTAGGTTTCAAGCTTCGTTATTATCTCTATATCAACAATATTTAGCCGAAAGTCGGAAGAACCACAAAGTTTAATGCGTAATACGTCCTTACGAACGCGTTTATATAAAAGCCGTTTATATAAAAGATGGTGAAAAATACGAACCTGCCACTTCTTGGTAAAATTTTGTATCTTGTATCAGCGCGTCCCATGTACAAGGGACGGTCAATTTCAACATATTCTTTCTTGGCTTTGTTGAATCGACAAACTTTGTCCTTGGGAAGTATCCCACTGTTGGCCAATTTCTCGGCCAGTTACAAAATTGTTTCCTTGTTAGGGAGATTCGATGCCTCATAACTTCCCTTGCCAATAGTTCCACAATTTTCCCGAAAAGATTAGACGACGATATTCCGTTTGTACATTTATTTGTGTTCGTCGCATTCGAGCTCTCATGGTACAATAAATTCTTAAAGTTATATGCTACGAGAGAGAGCAATTCAAAGTACAATGTAAAGGGAAAAGGAAGAAAATCAGAATAACTAAATGAATGAGTTTAAATTCAGGATTTCTCCTCCAACAACCACCATAGGTGGATGCTAATGATATGATTTTATTGTCCAACCACGATGTTAGTGATATGTCAACACCGTCGAAATCTGCGACATACTCAACCGACATACCCCGTGGATGTTTCATTAAAGTAATCAAGTGCCTTGTTCTTTGGGATTCTATTTCTTCGTATAGTACCCAAAGCTAAAATTCTTTAACCGCCAAATATTCAAAAGAGGCAATGAATTGAAATAATTATCAAAATAAAGTCGAAAATTTAGTTGCCTGGGCACTTCTCTGGTCATTCTAACAAGTAGATTCTATCGAAGTTTCAGATTACTTAGACATGTTAATAAGAATGTACTTTCAGATAAGTCTAGTTACTTCCATAGAAAATTTGGAAATGCAGTCACTATGAAAACTTATAAGAAATTTAGGATCTTGGGTATACAAAACTTAAATGACTACACATTTTTTTAAATATCAAAATTCGGAACCTGATCATGATCAGAATTACATCCATGCTGAATCTAAAGCCGTCTTACACTTTAATTATTTACTGCATTGAGTAATCCTTTCCGCCACCAGCATTTATATTTTCTTTAGCTTACTTCTATTACTTTACTTTCTTTATTCTCAATTCAATAAAACAACATAATCTTAATAGTTCTTTCCGTTATTAAACAATTTTTTTTTAAATGGTCCCAAAAGACACTCACAAAAGAAATACCAGCAAAAATAGTAGGTCACAGTTATAAAAACAGTAGTAATCATTAGTAGTAATACTACTGTACTAAGTGAATTAATATTTAAGTATTCATAAAAATCAATATAGAATGTGGTTATCTTTAAATTTCAAATGCTATCAATTTGCTCTATTTTAAATGAAGCCAAATAATCTTATTTTTAGCCTAACTAACACATTAATAAAAAAAGTTTTATCAATGCAGTGCTAGGATACCACGAACAATTTAATTAAAAATTTATTTATTTCAATTTCAATTTTCCGTAATAGTAAATATTAAATCCTTGAGTTTATATTAATTAATATCAAAATAAATAATATTTAAAGGAATTTTTAATTAATTTGAATTTTAATTGCTGTCATTCCGACACAAGAAGGTTTGATAATAACGCGATCAAATTGTTAAACACCAGGCTTGTTTTCTATTCCCTATTTTATCTTAATTAAATTCAATATTCCATTTATGTAAATACATATGTAGGTAAACATATTCAACCTTTCACTTTACGTCATTGCCCATTGAAATAAACCCAATTGCACTGAAATATAACAATTAACACACTATTATATACATACATAAATTTCTGTCAATTGCCTCTTGAAAAAATACAATTTTTTTTTGTCACCAGTCCATTTGAATTTGCCGGAAAAATTTAAATATGGCGCCAATTTTATACCAGAAAATTTGGTATCTGGCAATGCCATTTGGCGCGCTTGACACGGTTTTTTTTTTTTATTTGATTCAAAAGTTAAAATAAAAAATACACTGTATGTTTAATTAAGATGAACGTTTTAAAAACAATGGTTTTATTTATTATTTATTTATCGCACATTACACCCTTGTGAAAATGCTGTGAAGTTTGGGTACTTGTACCCTTTTCGCTTTTCTGCCCAGATAGGCCAATGTCCAACTTCATCCTGCCGCACCATTTGATTAGGTTTCAAGCTTCGTTATTATCTCTATATCAACAATATTTAGCCGAAAGTCGGAAGAACCACAAAGTTTAATGCGTAATACGTCCTTACGAACGCGTTTATATAAAAGCCGTTTATATAAAAGATGGTGAAAATACGAACCTGCCACTTCTTGGTAAAATTTTGTATCTTGTATCAGCGCGTCCCATGTACAAGGGACGGTCAATTTCAACATATTCTTTCTTGGCTTTGTTGAATCGACAAACTTTTGTCCTTGGGAAGTATCCCACTGTTGGCCAATTTCTCGGCCAGTTACAAAATTGTTTCCTTGTTAGGAGATTCGATGCCTCATAACTTCCCTTGCCAATAGTTCCACAATTTTCCCGAAAAGATTAGACGACGATATTCCGTTTGTACATTTATTTGTGTTCGTCGCATTCGAGCTCTCATGGTACAATAAATTCTTAAAGTTATATGCTCACGAGAGAGAGCAATTCAAAGTACAATGTAAAGGGAAAAGGAAGAAAATTCAGAATAACTAAATGAATGAGTTTAAATTCAGGATTTCTCCTCCAACAACCACCATAGGTGGATGCTAATGATATGATTTTTATTGTCCAACCACGATGTTAGTGATATGTCAACACCGTCGAAATCTGCGACATACTCAACCGACATACCCCGTGGATGTTTCATTAAAGTAATCAAGTGCCTTGTTGTTTGGGATTCTATTTCTTCGTATAGTACCCAAAGCTAAAATTCTTTAACCGCCAAATATTCAAAAGAGGCAATGAATTGAAATAATTATCAAAATAAAGTCTGAAAATTTAGTTGCCTGGGCACTTCTCTGGTCATTCTAACAAGTAGATTCTATCGAAGTTTCAGATTATTTTTAGACATGTTAATAAGAATGTACTTTCAGATAAGTCTAGTTACTTCCATAGAAAATTTGGAAATGCAGTCACTATGAAAACTTATAAGAAATTTAGGATCTTGGGTATACAAAACTTAAATGACTACACATTTTTTTTAATATCAAAATTCGAAACTAGTCATGATCAGAATTACATCCATGCTGAATCTAAAGCCGTCTTACACTTTAATTATTTACTGCATTGAGTAATCCTTTTCCGCCACCAGCATTTCTATTTTCTTTAGCTTACTTCTATTACTTTTCTTTCTTTATTCTCAATTCAATAAAACAACATAATCTTTATAGTTCTTTCCGTTATTAAACAATTTTTTTTTAAATGGTCCCAAAAGACACTCACAAAAGAAATACCAGCAAAAATAGTAGGTCTGAGTTATAAAAAACAGTAGTAATCATTAGTAGTAATACTACTGTACTAAGTGAATTAATATTTAAGTATTCATAAAAAATCAATATAGAATGTGGTTATCTTTAAATTTCAAATGCTATCAATTGTGCTTATTTTAAATGAAGCCAAATAATCTTATTTTTAGCCTAACTAACACATTAATAAAAGTTTTATCAATGCAGTGCTAGGATACCACGAACAATTTAATTAAAAATTTATTTATTTCAATTTCAATTTTCCAAATAGTAAATATTAAATCCTTGAGTTTATATTAATTAATATCAAAATAAATAATATTTAAAGGAATTTTTAATTAATTTGAATTTTAATTGCTGTCATTCCGACACAAGAAGGTTTGATAATAACGCGATCAAATTGTTAAACACCAGGCTTGTTTTCTATTCCCTATTTTATCTTAATTAAA
>JAECWI010000504.1:607500-700000 GCA_018150345.1 Drosophila equinoxialis
ATAGTTAATATTCTCAAAGACACTCAACACTAGAAATTTAAAACCTATGGTATACATATATTAGCAAAAAGTTTATTTAATGTTGTTGCTTGACTGTATTAAATATTATTCCATATTAATCGATGAAAGTAAAATGACCAAATTTACTTATAAAGTTTTCTTCTAGTCTACTATTATCTACTATTAAAGTATTTTAATTGGTTATTTTGAATGTAGTTTTCTTTCGATTTCATAGTTTAACTGATCTATAATATCAGTATAATCCAGCCCTGAGCCAGACTGTATCCAATATGATTGACATGGGCCCAGCAGTTGTTCTAACAAACGGAAACCGCAAAAAAACTAAGCACTAGCCCCTCAAAATTCTTCATCTTATTGGGATACCTCTCAACCTCAATTTTCGTCAAAGATAATTACCCTCAATTTCGATATTTTGTTCTCATCTCATAACCATCATATTTTTTGTTGTTTTTTAACATTTAATTGGGTTTCTATACTTTCCCATTCTATTGTATTAGGATCTAATCCCTATTTAGGTTCTTTTCCAATTGTCAAAGTCACATAAACCGCACACGCCCCCAGAAATAATTTCCCTTAGTTTTTATGTCTGTCTGGTGTGTGTGTGTGTAATTTTCTTGTTGAGAGATTTTCTATGTGAAGGTTGCTGCAATTTTTCATTGGAAAACCTAAACCATACCATCAACTCTACACAATGGCAAATAATTTGCAGTTATGTATACATATATATGTTTTTTATAGCCGACATTGAACGACGTCGGCCGATTGCTAGCCAACAAAATTGCACTTAACTTTTGACAAATGTTGACAGCAAAAATGACAGCACAAAGCACGGGAGAAAAGAGCTCAGGAGACCCGGTAACCGGGCAAAAGCCACTCCACCAACATTGAGTGGGCTGATTGGAATTGGGCGCGCCATTTTACACACTAAAAGGTGCTAATTGAACTGGTACCGATTGATTATTCATTGCCCAGAGTTGAATCAAAGTTCTGCTTGTCCTAGGTACCTGGGACTGTATTAATTTGTAACCGCCTTCGCTCTGGACTGTCGGCTATATATGTATACATATGTGCCATTAAATCGCGACTGTCACTTTAGACCAACTTGATGACACGCACATGGGAACCAACTTTAAACCTTGCAACATGTACAAGTATTTTCATACGTATCGATAACCAACACAACGCACTATGGGACTGGATAGACATCTGAAGTTACACTTTTGGTTTAAGACTGTTAACCAAACAAAAGGTCAACATTATTTGAATCGACTGAACATTTTAGACATATGTACAGGCAAAATATTCTAAAAATTTGTGGTAATTTTCTTGCCCACAGTGCGACAGTAGTCGGACAGTTGACGGTCGACGGGGGGGCAAGGGCCAGGCGGCGCATAAATTGTCTGCCTGCCAAGTGACGTCAGTCAGGCGGACTGTCGGACGGACGGACCCGCGGTAGGTGCAAGGATTGCGTGCAACAATGCACTTCTGCTGAGGCCAAAAAGGAGGCGAACTTTCGTCGCATCAAAATGCAAATAAAGCATTTCAAATGCAAAAAAACAAAATGTATATACATATATAAGACACAGATAGGACACGGTTAACCGAAGGAGAATTGAAGATACTCTGGATGAAACGTGGCGAGTGGGTAGACAGTCTCAGGCAAATAACGGTCAAGTTTCTTACTTTTCTACTCAATGCGTTTCGAAAATCGTTCTCAGAACGGAGCATCAATTTTGTATCAATTTTTTATTTTTGTTTCGTTGTTATTGTATTTTGGGCTTTTACTTTTACAGCGAACAAAAAGTTGGGCTCTCTCTCAGGGTCATTTCTGGGCAAATTATCGTTCCTTTCTTGGGGAGGGGGCGCCAACAACAGCAACAACAACAACAACAAGAACAACCGATACAACAACAAAAAAAAAAACAGTTTACCATTAAATTCTCATTTAGGCTGTCAATCATTTGCGCTAATTTTTCTTGGCGGCTTTTTTTGCCCAACGGTCCTTGTGGCGTCGGCGAAGACGTATTCTTCACCCTCCCCTTCGGTATCTCTTCCTCTGTCGATTGCCTCCAATGAAGATTAATTTCAGTTTTGAATTTAAGTGGAAATCCCCTCTCGCAGCACAGCTAAGCTTCTCTTTGTGCGAAAACTAAGCCAACACAATCTGCGTTATCATCCCATACCCATTCGATGCTCTATCCATTCATCCTTACCCTTTCCATCCATAACCATGAGATGTTGTTTTGCGATTAACTCAATTTGCCTGCAAACTGTTTTTACACTTGTTCCCCTAAAAGGGAATGATGACTACGACGACGACTGCCGACTCCTTGAGGTCAGATCGGTGAATGTCGATGGTAATCTGATCCACGAATGAGCTTGCAAATTTACCCCTTTAACCTTCTCCTTCTTCACATTGTTGCCACTTGAGGGCAATTTGTTAACAAGCCTTGGAGTTAAGTTTGAGGTCAAGTTACGGAACCAAATTACAGATTCTAACCAAATTGGATTAAAGAATTTAACATCCAAATGTTTTATGGGGGATCATCCGATTTAAGAAAAGTCATTCGTAAATGAAATTGACGATTTGTTAGTTAGTTGAACCTTAACAGTGTTTCACTAGTAGTTTCGGTCGGCTATTGCATCCCTTTCAAAACGGCTAATATTCTCTTAGCCCAAAAATTCTCAAGACCTTTGAAATGCCGCAGACGGAACAGGTCTACGCCATTTTTCTTACCTTTTCCCCGATGTTTTCAAATACACAGACTTCTTGCTGCCTTTGAACCACATAATTGCCCTAATAGACAGAGATGGAGAAGCATCTCTCTGGTGGAGAGTAGAGTGAAGTAAATTCGATCGACCAATCAACAATGAAAAGAAACGACGAAACAGCAGCAGCGGCGGCAGCAACCGTCGAAGCATCAATCAAATCAATTATTATCGACAATGGAGAGTTCGTGGAAATTATATACCAGATAAAGAAGAAGCTTTGGGGAATCCGAGTTTGAGTCCCAAGATCAGTCGCGTCTCAACCGTTGGCCGTCGCCATTAATAAGCAGCTTTTGGCGGCGCATTTGTTATTTGATTGGTAAATTGAGATGGCAGAAGATAATGCCGACCGACCGACAAATACAACGGATAATACAGATGAATGTAAATGGCTTCAGTAGGTAGCCAAACTCAAGATGGCGAACTGCATCACGAAACTGCAGACAAAATTACAGGGGCAACATACACCTATAAAGATCACAGACCCCAAGAAGCCGAGAGACGGAAAGAGAGAGAATGATGGACTGGACTGGATCGCCGGAGGTGGTCAGTCAGAGAGTCGCGGAAATGTCGCGGCGAATCCAAACAAACAGTTCATCAAATAAAGTGCCGCAGCAACAATTAAGCAATGAAATGAAATTCAAATGAAAAAATTTCATAAACGCCAGGAGAAGAAGGAGGTGGAGGTGGCGATTATGAAAGAAAAGAAGCCGCCGTTGGCAGGGGCTTGATGAGTTTCTCTGAGTCTTATTTTTCTCATTTTCCTCCTTTTTTGTTTTTGTTTTTGCTGCTGCAACTGCGGAAAGATAAATTGCCATACTGATCTATAGTCAAATGCATATGCCGCATGGGTGCCGCTAAAAGGGGTAACTATACAAAGACATCAAATCATTATTTTGCGGAATACTTTACTAAACTTCAATCCTTGGCCATAATGATTTGGATTCCATTCGAATAGAATTACCTGTATGTCCATTGGGGTCTAAACATAGAACTCCATCGAAAGGACTTTAGGGACCAAAACGCCTTGAAAATGTGAAATCAGACCACATATAATGCAGAGAAAATATCCTAAACCTGATATAAGGAGTCCAAGTACTTCACTTCCTAACGCTTCCATTGATTATAATCAATAATTAATAATTATTTTACATTTTTTCCATTAACTCGTGTTAAGCTGACCCTGATGAACTACCCAACTACGCCCATGTAAAGATAAAGTGAAATAGACTGCGATGGAAAGAGATAGACAGCAAGCCGAGCGGCGCGACATAAATCATTGTGATTGACAGCTGCTGACCATGATGGAGAGCAACGTGGTCATGGATGTGGTGAATAGGGGGAGGCGGGTGGAGTAAGTGGAGGTGGCTTAACTGCACTACATTGCCCACTATTTGTACGAGTGTGTATGCCCGCAACTAAACTCATTTAAATTCCAATTCCAATTGTCCGAAAAAAGAAGAGAAATGAAAAATTAAACATTTCACGCGCTAATTACAGGGTGTCCCTTGTCCAGATGACCAACTGGACAGTTATCTGAAAAAAAGAACAACACAGATCAATCATATAAATTGTGAATGATAATTGAAACAAATGCACAGAAATTATTTCATCAAGTTTCAAAAGGACGGGGGCGGCAAATGGCCAGAGGGAGCAGGAGAGAGGACAAACTGAAATTGTGAATAATCTTATGTTGTCTCATCAATATAAATAAAATATTTATTAACAATTTGTTAAGAGCCATAAATCGCACTCAGCAGAAGCAGCAGCCAAAACTTAAAGCCAAAAGTCTCTCACCAGGATCGCGTTGAGAGGATCTTCGACCGATCGAGCGACCGACCGACCGCCTGTGGTGCGGGTGGCGGCAGGCTGCGGTCTGGTGGCTGAGATTGGGGCTGGGGGCCCCATATTAATTGTATGCTTGTTCAGCAAGTCGCAGCAAGATAAGACCATGATCGGCTATAGCTGATCGTGGCTGGTGTCTGGCCAAATTGCTGCTATTTATGTTGGTAACTACCGTATAAACTTTGCCAGCAACAACAAACATTTGTATCAACCTTTACATACATATATGTCTGTACCTATGTATGTACACTCTAACAGACATATGTACAGGCAAACAGACAAGTCAGCCAGACAGACGGAAAAACGAAGCCAGATACAGCAAAACGCTGAAATCAATATGTTTGCTAATAAATTGTCCCAGAATATTCATTAAATTAAAAACCCCAAACAACAAGAAAAATGCTTGTGCGAATGCTTGTTTTGGGCAAGAACAGGAGCGGCTCACATCACATCACTCTTCAACTGGACCAATTGTTAGACAATTTCTATTAGAGTGCAAAAAAATAAAAACAAATTAAGAATTCAGACGGCCCTTTTCCACATACTATGACCAACATTTCAATATCATATTCTTTTATGATCTTGAAAGCAAAGAAAACTGCTCCTTTTTGATATAACCAAGTATGACACGATGGAATTCTGTATAAAATAAAGAAATGGTTTCTTGGTCCCTACCGTTTATTATTAAAGTCATATGTTGGCAATAGCAATTACTAAGTTCGTCAACAAGGGAAATATCAAGTATTATTACTATAAATGCAGAAGTTCCTTAAGGAAGTGTGTTAGGAGCAAAAAGATGCACTGTCTGTAAAGCTGAGCAAGCCAATCAAATCTTGGAATCATGCAACATGAACAATTGTTATTCATAAGAAACTTAATATACATATGTACCTTTTATAAGAGATAAAGTAATTGAGATCAGGATATATTAGTAGACTGCAAAACCACCCAAACTCGTTAGCCCTAAGTCGACCTGATAATAACTTAACAACCAAAAGACTTAAAAAAGTTCTTATATTACATCTTCCAGATAGACTATATCTACATATAGGACATGTCATCCATACATAAAATTAAATGAACTTCAAGTAAACATGGTTACCTAACATTGAAGTAGTTTTAATTCTCATTTGTACACGCTAGAGTTTATATGTTATAGTTTGTCTCTATGGAGCAATATTCCTGTTGAATGGTGGACACGGGTTCGAATCCCAGGCTTATTGTTAGTTGATGTTTGTTTAGCATAAGCCAAAGGCTAGTTTCTAGTGCTTGTAAAACACAGTTAGGTTGAAAGATTACAACTGTATCCCATACTGAACAATAATAATTATTTTTAAGGATATCCTTCCGTACAGCCTTGAAACCCGTAACTGCTTATAAGAATCGTTAATGACGTTAGCTCAAAGATTACTTTTAATTTCAATTCTAGTGGAAATTTGTAGGAAATTTAGTCATTTGTGACAAATTGATGTTCAATACATTCAAACGAAAGCCACACATCAACTACAAATCCACTCCTGTTGAGATCAGCGCGCGAAAATTTATTTTTAATTACGCAGCCCCAAACATGGCACAAAACAGCGACCAGCAACATTCTTAATGCCGATGGGCCCCCAATTCGCCCATTGCCCGATGCTGTCTCCCCACCCCACCGTTCCCCAGTTACTCCTTTCAATATTCTGCCTGTAGGCAGAACCAAACGCGGCTGGATATGCGACTGGCGCTTGGAATGCTCTGTCCTGGCCTTTGGTCTGGGGGCTTGGAATCGAGGGAATTGCAAAATTATGACATGAACATGAACGAAATCCACATAATGATGTTATACAATACGCCATCTTAGCGTAAACAAGGCGAAAAGCCGCAATGGCAGGGCCAGAAAGTTGAGACGAGGATGCGTTCCGGTGACTGGTTACTGGTGACTGGCGCTTGTTCAAAAAAGGAGTTGGAGACTCCAATCCAGACATGTGTAGAAATTCTCCTGCAATTGTTGTTGTTGTTGTTGCCCAGGAGCTGTTGGCACGGCAACGGCAACAGCGGGAACTTTGACATGAGCAAAACCATTGGGGACTACCCCATGGTTTTTTCCATTGATTCTTTTTGGATGCTGTGAAAATTTGTTTGCCACCAAATTTATGGATTAATAATAATTTTAAAAATAAAGAAAGAAACACCTTAAAAAAATTTGTCGATAAGTTTTATGATTTATGTTTGCTTCTTTTTTTGATAAGACAATGTGCAAAGGGTTCATTGCCTTGGCGAGGCATTTAACCCAATTTTATTCACATAATCCTCCTCACTAGATGGTAAGAATGTCTTTTCGCTTTAATAAAGTAGAAACTGAAAGTTATGCGTGGGCAGTGGGGAAGTTGGATTGCCCCTATAGGCAAGTACAAAGGTAATACTCGGTGTTCTTTGGTTGCCATTAAACTAAATATAGCAATTACCGGGCCAATTGCAATCCGCAAATGCCATTGAAAATGCAATTCAACTGGGCTGAAGGTGAGGCCGACTGACGACCGACTGGAGAGATACACGCATATTTCATTTCTATGAATATGCATTAGTGTGCGTGTGTGTGTGTGTTCGTGTGTGTGTGTGGGAGTCGGGAGCCGTAATTGACCACGTATAACAGCAATATGCTTGTCATTTTGAAATCAACGCAATAGAATAAACGTTACGATGAGTCTCGGTGAGTAAAATCAAGACCCAGACACAAAAAGGGAAAGGAGGGAAGCTCATGGAAGGAAAACGTATGACAATGGCAACCTTCACACAGAAAATCGTTCATTAAGAAAATTATGGAGATGTTACTTATAGGAAAAGTTTGAAGGGCAGGTGAACTTGTACTTATGTAAACGTTGTGACGTTTTACAATAAATGGGAAAACAGTTAAAAGAAAAAGCAGAAAACGACACAAATGTTTAAAGCAAATCGAGAAGAGGAGGGGGGAGGGGTAAGGGAATTTCTAGTTCTCTACAATATGTAAATTATATAATTTTTGATTTGAATAATATATGATATATAAATAAGAAATTAAGGCGCATAATAAATTGGAAAACTAGAGAATGTATTCCTTCGACTTTAACCACAACCATTAGACCATAAGGGAAGGTGGATATCTGAATTTTTCCATTCAAACCCTAACCATCAAGAGGTCCGACTGTCTATCTGTAACAAAACACCTTGCGGTGTACCGCTAGAAAATATTTCGATTTTCGATTGGTTTAGGGAAGTAGTTTAGTCAAATTAGCGCAAATATTCACATTTCGGTGGTGTCCGAAACCGCCAGACACAGTCCATGCCTACAATTATTGGACCTATCAAGTCAGCCTGATTTAAATTATCGAATCCTGACCGAGATATCCTATCCTCTGAGGTCACTATTCATATTTAATATATTGATGTTAGATATTAAAATCAATAAAGGTTTTATGATTAAAGTTGCCAACTTATTATTGTTATACCATACACTCATGGGGTGAAATGGTATATACATATGTAAGATAGCACACTCGGCTCAACGCCCTCTTGAAGTATATTTAAGGCTCCAATCTCTAGAAGAGCCTAAGTCCTAGTTTGGTCTTAGTCTGGCCTCGAAACCAAAAGGTACATCCAAGTAATAAACGAATTATAACTTCAAATCAAGCTTCTGTGTAATTACTTTCATGGTAAACTAGTGGTTTAAGAGAGTAGTGTGTGTTTATCTCCCATGTGTATCCCAAGGATCATGGTAATGCCACATCACGACATGGAGACACGGATGATAGACTCGAAACTGGCTCCACAGCAGGGACCAGATTCGTATCCATGGACCAGACTCGTACTTAAGACTCGTAACTTGTATATTAAAGTCGCCAAAATGTATGTAACAGGCAGAAGAAAGCTTTTCCGATCCCATAAGGTATATATATTCTTGATCAGCATCTACAGCCGAGTCGATCTAGCCATGTCCGTTTGAACAACTAAATCTCGGAGACTATAAGAGATAGAGCCACCTAATTTGGTGTGTAGGCTTGTGTAGTATGTAAAGTGATCGAGTTTATTTCAAATTTTTGCCACCCAAGGGGGTGGCTATTCTAGCTAGAGACACCATATTTGGTATGTATATTTGCTTAGTAAATGCACACATTTTGTATGTGTAGAGATTTCGAAACGCCCCTTTCCGCCGCCGTAATTTTGTAAAAACTCGATTATCTCCCGTAATTTTCTACCTTGTGCAATAAAATTTGGTACACTTAAATTTGATTCTAATATCCCGCAAAATACCAGATTTAATTTGATTAATCGGACTAAAAATATCCAAGTTGTGCATATAAACGTTTTCCCACAAGGCCGAATTTGGCCGTTGGCTGGTGGGGGCGCTAAGGTGCTTGTATGCATGTTTTGAATTTAGGCTTGTATATAGTGCACAGGTTGTATATCTCGGATTCGGACCACTATATCTATATGATACAAACGGCAAAGTCACGAACAGTGACTTTTCTCATACCTTGCAAGGGTGTACAAACTTTGACGCGGTCAAAGTTAGCTTCGGCCCTCTGGTTAATATATATGCATTTTGATTTAAAAAAACACTAAAAATTTAACAAACAAAAATCCTAAATTGGTGTTTTATATCTTAGCCGATTACATTTTCACCCTCGGCGCCTTTTACACTAAGCTTTTACACTAATTATAATGGCATCTAGAGGTAGGCACAAAAATGTGGACTCTTGTATTGTAAGCTTTGCCAATCTGTCATTTAGTTGCGATTCCCAACATGTTTTCGGTTTTAAGATACGGTATGGCCGTATGGCTATTGCAGTTCTCGAATGCTTTGAAAAAGTCTATAGATGATAGAACTTTGAACTTTGATATATAGAATTGATATTTAAAAATACTTTCATTAAAAATGTTTCCGGCTAAAATCTTATTCAAACTGAATATGTATATAACTTTCTAGAGACTTCATGGTTAAATCTACAACTTTTTCTCATTTTCCTAAGTAAATTCGTCGCCAACTACAAATCCTTGGAGAATTATCCACTTCAGTTTACAAAAAGTCAATTAGATTTGAATCTATGAATGTTTCAATTAGAGATTAATTAAAAAACAAAAGCTAAATCTCTTAACTTTATAATAATTACAACTTTATTAAAGACCCATAAGTTCCTGAAATATTAAAAAAATAGGCTCAGTTATGGTATTCATTCCACATTGTTAACTGGATTGGAGGTAACCTATATACTGAAGTGATAGTTGCAATAACGTCGACAAGCTCTCACTCAAAATGCCACTCAAATTGAAGTTGGAGTGAAAACGAGCCACTGGAATACGGGGAGGAGACAGCCGTCAGTCGTCTTTGTCTCACTCCAACACACACATACACATGGCCATAAAAAAATAGTCGCCGTAATGAATGCGGCTGGAACGAATCTCAGCCACAGCAGTTGCCGGCCAACTCGAGGTCGAGGCGTAGCCCAGAGCAACAGCAACAACCAGAAACAACCACGAAAAATTTATGAAACACACAAACAAAAAGTGGTGGAGGAACGCTTAAATGGCGACATGGCGGCAGTGATTTCCAGGCTCAGAGGCGGATGGGGCAAAGCAGGGCGAGAGCAGGGAGAATTATGATGACAAGAGGAAGATGAAGATGGAGAGTACAAGAAAAAAGAAAAGGAAGGAAACACAAGAAAGAAGATGGCGATTTGCTGCAGGCGGCAAAAGGATAATAAATAATTGCCTTGACTTCGACTCCATCGACTCCAAATGCGACTTGTTCTCCGACTCTTCGTCTCTGTGGCAACATAATTTCTGCGGCCAGGGCCTGTCAATGCACATGTTGGCTTCGCTTCAGGGCTGTTGGTGGACAGCACCGACTGAGATGCACTTGTAGCCATGTGTTGGAAACACAGAACACTGCGAAAAACAATAGTAGGAAAATGTTAATCCCGGATAAGCTACGGATGAGAGGCAACGCCCTCGACAATTGCTTAACAATTGGCAGCTGCCCAGCTGATGTCAATGATGTCGATGCCGAAGATGATGATGATGACTTTGGGTACCATGAGAAAATGCGGTTAACCACTCTTAAGCAAGGTCAAACCGAAAGATCGGCGACGGCTAGAAGAGAATCTACTTCTGATTCTGCTTCTGACCAGCAATTGCCAGTTTCCAGTTGGCTAGTTGCGTGATTCATGTAATTATCCACCGATAGCCAACTATCGATTGATCTGAGATCTGCAGCAGCAGCAGCAACAGCAGCAACATTTGATCGTGACATTTGATGGACATTTGCCGTCGCTGCTGTTTGCAAAATCAAATAGCCTGAAAGGTAAGGATGAGGAAGTTGGTCGAGAAGGTGTAAGAGGCAAAGGTGGTTTCTACTTGCCCCGTCACTCAACTCATTAGAATCTCAATTGCACAAACTGACATCTTTACAAATTGCTATTGACGTTCGTTCAAATTGCTGCGGCTATTCAAAATCGGAATGGAATCAGAAGCGTTTAAACATTTAAATGAGACAATTTTCCCCATACACCAAGCGCGGGAGAGGGAGAGCAAATCATATTTAATTGGATTAAGTTGCCAACGTGGCCGACTAATCATTGGAAAAACTCTATATATACTAAAGCTACAAATACTGAATAGTTCGGATGTAGGTACTTATTTTAAAATAGCATAAATACTATGCAACTATATAAAGCTAAATTATTTAAATAATTTCATTCCTTAAAAAAAAAAAGGAAAATTTTTTTAAAGTTCTTACTTATCAAATTCATAGAATCGGGCCACTATAACATCATATCCCCCTTTGTGCCAGGCCCTCATATAAACCATCGATTGAAATGCCGTCTTTACTTATCTTCTCATGAAGAGAAAGAGAGAGAGAGAGACCGCTTTGTACGAAATTTTTTATGATATAAGAAAACTCTTATGAATTAGAAAAATATTTTAGAAACAAAACACATTTAAGGAAATTTATTAAAGAAATTAATAAACAATTTCCATAGAAACCATTAAAGGAATCGATAGTGAAGACAATTTTATTGAGAAACATGTTTCTCCTATAAATGTAGAATAAAAATATTGGAGTAGACCCTGTCTACGTTCATTAAAAAGCCATATTTTTTGTTAAAGGTGTTTTGATTCTCTTGCTAAAAGGGCTAGGTATATTAGTTTTGGTCATAAGTGTGAAATGCATAAAGGAATTATGTTTAATAAATACTTTATCAGCACGACTGGATCAGAGCAAACTCCCCCTGGAGCTACAAAGCTGAATGTGGTCTGTAGTCTGGTTGTATATCTTAGATTGAGCCGGATCGGATATACCTATACCTATAAATAAATGTGCCAAATTTCATCGGGCGACTATATCATATAGCTCCCATATATAATCACAATGTAGTTTTACCTTATCAAACTGATTGAAATGGAGACTATCTTATATCGTAACGCTTAACGTTTTCTATCGAAAAAGCTGATTACATATGCAATGCAATTTGACCAAGTTGTATTTACAGATATTAATTATGGTAACGTCTTTTATTACGAGAACTTCAATAGGTAGTCTTGGATCTGAGAATGAAATAAATCAAAGTAAAATGCCCATTCGTATGGAAATCATTCAAATATAAAAACGGACTTCTATATGAACATTTGCCACGTTAATTCCCTGCATATTCGTGCCACTTTCTGTATGAATGTGTGAGTGTGTGTGTGTGTATAAGAGTGTGCTCGTTCACCTGGGTAATAATTTTAAAATTTGGCTCAAAAGCTGCAATTTCTTGACGATGTTTTGCATATTATCAGCTAATTTCGAGATAAGCCAGCTAGCTGAAACTCTCTATGGCAACCTCGTTGCCTTGCCATGAGTGTAATTTATGCCTCGCCATTGTTGGACGCCAATACATACATACATATGTACATACATATGTCTGTACATACATATATAGAGAAGCACAAAAATGTACAAAAAAATATTTATGCAAATTACAATTGTGCGCTTGGCCATATTTTATTGCATTTTCAAATATAATTGCAAGCTGAAGAGCTTGCGCTTTGCGCCAGCGATTTAATCTCGTTTAATTGCTGAGACTTAACAAAAAAGTAGTGCAACAACAACTAAACAGCCTGTCCATGTGTCGGCATGATGACGGGCGGGCAGACGGATTGCCACAGCTATGGGGCAACCATGGGTGGGGCAGATTACAGCTGGCTTACAATAATTGCATCAATGTCAAGTATTTATGCTTGAAGTATGGTGGAGTGAGTGGCCACTCGTTGCTGAAGGTGCGCCAATTGATGGCCTGCTGAACACCTTGTGTCTTCCATCCCATCCCATCCTATCCTTTCTGCATGCCTTCGTTACTTGTTTTTCGTTAATGGCTCTTCGCAGGACCCCAAAGATTTTCCGCATTAATATTGGTAATTTTATGAAGGGCGACACAGTGTGCGGCGGCTCGATTAACTTGATGTTGCAAAATTCGTTGCACCTGCAAAAATTCAACGCGTGCCGCTTGTCCTTATTATCCTCGTTGCCCAGCAAGACTAAATTAAGCAGGGGGTAAGAACTGGAATTTTACAGAAACCCATTTGGGATCATCTAGTAAAAATCGTCCTTTACTTTAAGACGTTCTTGAAATTTATACAAAGATCAGTGGCGGATCTCCGAGGGATCATATGGATTAAGTATCGCCCCTTGGAAGTGATTCCATAGCTTTTCTCATAACTTTTGTTCGGAAGTGTGTTTTAATCCCCACCAATCTTGTAAATTTGAAGCTTTTTAATTCAACCTCATAGGGGAGTAAATTCTCTACAGCATGCGTTCCGCTCCTAACCCAATAAGCAAGTCCAGAACTACGCAGTCTTACTATCATTCCCTCTTTGACCTCCAAATCCAGCAAGCTGGAGAGAGAGAGAGACACAGCAGTGCAGACGAATCTCTCACATTCATCCACAGAGCGACAGAGACAAAGTTATAAAAAATAAGAGACAAAACGTCTTTCATCACTTGATCAAAGGATCAATAGTGACCTATCGATTTATAAAAGGATTTCTTAGATTGATCTCTTATTTTCAAGTTTGAAGTTGAACAAGTTAATCAACTTTTATTTGAAGTAGCATAATTATGAAATAGTCAGAATTGGCGCCACATGTGTAGAAATCATTATAAAGGCAACAATTTTATATTCCATTCAAGGACTTTTAAGGACAAGTGCAAGCATAAGAGAAAAATGTTGCATCAACTACTTATGTATAATATTGGCCTACCTATTTTATGTAATCGCAATATATATATATATGTATATATATTCATAGTGGATCCAGGGGTGCTTAATGTACTTTATCACCCGTTACGCAGCTAGATCATTTAAGGCCTAGAGGCGACTTAAAAATAACGAAAGGAAAGGTAAATTAATGACGTTATTTTCGCATTAGCTGGGGCAGCCATGACACGAGCAGTCATAAGCATTTTACCTAATTGCTGTAATTATTGATAGCCCTGGTCCTGTTCCAGGGGGACAGATCTCCTTTTAACCCTTTGTTTTAACTACACCTGAAACTGACCCCTGGCTGGTTGACGCCGACGCCAACGTCGACTTTGATGTTGATGTTCAGTTTTCGGTTGCAATTTCAAAAGCGATTATGCTAATTGACCCACTGAGAGAGAAGCCAGCCCGTAATTTTGTACAATTAATGCAACACAAATTGTGTGTACTTTTCGTTGCAAAAAGAAAGAGCCCCGAAAAAAATGGAGACCTCTTCAAAGCCAACAATAAATATTTAAATTTTTCTTAAGCCCACCCCCCTCCAACTGCCACACTACCGCTTCCTAATTGCCTACACAACAACGGCAGCAGCTGAAAGAAATAAAACTTAAAAGCGTTAAATTTATGAGGCCAAAGCAAGTGGCTAGTCAAACATGGATGGTGGCTAAGGGCCTACATGGTATGAGGGGGGGGCCACGGGTAAAGGGGGCGGAAGGAAAGCCCTCTGGTTGGTTGGTTGAATTCGGCAAAGTTTCCATTTCATATGCGCGCGCATTTAAATGCATTTCCTTTGCTTCTTTTTTTGCCACACTAAGTGTGTGATTGTGTGTGTGTGTGTGTGGGTCATAAATTCATAACTTTGTGGAAAATCATAAAAACTGAATTTATTGCTTAATTGTATATGTGCTCAAACTGGAAGTCATTTGGCATTTTTATACCCTTACAGAGAGTATGAGGATCTTGATAGACACAGAGAAGCAACTCCACATAAAGGTGGACATATTTTTACTATACATAATTTACATTTTATCCGCATAAATTTTAAAGTATGTTTGTATTTATTTGTAGACAAAATAATAGAGAGCATTTTTTAATAGAGTATATTCTAAAGCGTTTTGGAATATTATTAGCCTTTTTTCTCTATTATTCTCTTTATTCTCTAACACGCGATGAAAATCGTCCTAGACTCGAACGAATTTTCATATATTCGACGTGCTGAATAATAATAATTGCATATTTTCATAAATTGTTTATTGATTTTGGTTTTTTATTAAAAGTTTTTGGGTTAGAAATGTCCATAAGAACCAAGATAAATTCCCACGTTCCAAACCAGGAGGGGAAAAGTGGAGGAGAAGTGTACCAAGTCTTACCCAACGACGAGTAAAAGGTCCAGCACCTGGCCAGACAGTTTGTCTATAAGAACTCTGAGCAAAATTGTGGGAGTGGGAAATGGTGAGAGAGACCAGGCAAGTTAGAGAAAGAGAGACAGAGAATTCCTTGCATAAAGCCAATTAAATTAAGAAATCTGATGCAAAGACAACAACATCAACAGCAGCAACTGCAACACCAACAGCAACAGCAACGGCAACGCCAACGACAATGGGTAAAGGAAATAAACGTGAATCACACCAAGACATTTTGCCTTCTACTTGACAATGTGCAACGATCAGGTTTAGTTCATCCTGCTGGAAACATGGCCGTAATATAAGTCAAAGAAAAGGGTTAGACCAACAAAATGTTGATCAATAGAAAACTCTTATATTAATTGGATATCAGATCTAACTTGGCTTGGATTTTATTTCTTGCAATACACTTGACATTTCCATAACTATCGTAAATTTTAGTTATTTTATTTAGAAATCAGACAAAAACTTATTTAGGATTAGAATTATTTATTAGAATTTTATTATTATATTAGAAGATACTTTGAAAAATGTTTCATAATCTCTTTAGAAAAGTTTTTACACGATTTTAGAATCAGATTTAAGTGTATATAAAGAAGCTACTTGAAATTAGTGAAGCAAAATTTCTTTTACAATATCAGAATTCTACAATATTATGTATTTGAACCCATTTTGAATTCTATAAAAGTTTTGTTTATCAGCATAAACACGTCAATTCTACAATGTCTCCTATTAAGCATAACTAGCAAATGATTCATATTACATTAATTTCAATTAAAACCCTTTTTGCGTTCTACGCCCATGCTAAAAACTGAGGGCTGTAGTTGTTTTTATTTTACAATTGGTATTTTACAATAAAAAATAAAAAAATACAAAAAAATTTAAATTTTAAAAATATTTTTTTTTCCCCCTTTTTTTTTTTTTTTGGGTTTTTTTTTTGGGGGGGTTTATTAAAAAAAATCAAGCCCAAAATACAAGAACGAAAACTCAGCGCTTGCCTTCAAGCTTATTTAACATAAATCGAATGGCTACTGAAATACACGGTCCACAGGACCAGACTTTGGTCTTCTTATCTGTAAAGAGTGACGATGGGTTTGGGGTTGGTGGATATGCCGGGCCAATTTCATTGAGTAAAGGTGCAGCAAGAGCGAACGACCTTAAGACCAAAGAACATTTGCAGACGAAAAGTTAAAGACAAATCACGACCAGAATACACAAAAACACAGAGACAGGGACGACGACGGCAGAAGGCAAGTAAGTTAGTAAGTAGGACGCCTGGACAGGATTTCACACCTTGGGCAGACGGAGGTGTGAGACTGACCCAACTAATAAGAGACAGCCAGCAACGACTACTACAACGACGACGACGACGACTTGGACTTCGATTTGGAGACCAAAAAAAAAACAACATGGCATAATAAATAAAAGCCAAGTAGCTGCCTCTGGGTCTGGTCTTTCAGGTCTCCAGTCTGGCCTGGTCTCTGTGTTGGAGGAGGCTGAGCCCAAAGCTTCTCTTGCGATTTTCACAAGTTGATATCGCAAACACAAAATGTTAATGAGCAATTTCAAGATGGTGCGAAGTGATTTCATTATTTAAACTTTTGTTTTTCTTCTCTCTGTTTGTAGAGGTTTTCTACAGTGTCTTTTTTTTCTTTTTTTTTTTTTTTTTTTTGGGGTAATGAAAGCGAAATAATTTTAATTGGAGATACTCTTATTCGAAGCCAAATTAATTATTTCCTGTCAAATTAGTTTTGAAATTTGGCATAAATTACCTACATACATCAATGCTTATAAATATATATGTGTATGTACATACATACATATATACATGGTACATACAATGTATGAATATGCAGCAGAGTCAACAGCATGCTGGCTGCAAAATGTCACCTGTCTTCGGCTCCGTTTCCATCTCCATGTCTCTCTGATCAGCTGCATAAATTAACCATCCCATATGTATGTATGTATGTTTGTATGTATGGTCCCCAGTCCCCAGGTTGGTATGTTGATTAATTGGCTCGTATTTGATGATTAAAACATAAATTGCATCATTCAGAGGGGGTTGCATTAAAATTACACTTAATTAAACAAGAAAGCCATTTAAAGTTAAACTAGAAACAGAATTGATCAGATACAAAGATATAAGCTTTAGGCTATTGAGGTTCATTTTTTTTAGAGGGTAAGAAATATTCTTAAGAGGGTTTTTACATTTTTTGATCTCCTTTGATTTTATCATAGTTGCCGTGGCAATTAATATCAGAAAAATGCTTATTTTTATCTACTATATGGTAATCCTTTTAGTTATCCATCGCACTAATAGTTCGCTTTGCGTTACAAAGGTAATCGTACGTGTTCCTAAAGAAAAAGATATTGGACTTATATTTGGTAAGTAGCTCCACGCAGTCAACTATTTTTTCCACATCTTATCCATCTTTCAGATCTAACAGTAACCAACAAAGGTGAAAAAAAAGACCTTCAAGAGTTTATTGTGACCTCAGATGGCACTTGTACATTGAACACAACCAATGGGGATCAGGTTAGGAATGTTGGAAGGATTTTTGGTGGGGATTTTGGTGCCATTCAGCCGGGCAAAACAGAAACCATCTCTCTAGTATGGCCGACTGTGGTTGGTTTAATTTACATACATACATATGTAGCATAAAAAATCTTTTACTTTTACCGTATCTATTTTATCTTCACATCGTAGTCACTTTACAATCGTGTAGGCACATGCCCCATCATTATTAGCACTACAAACTCACAGGACGAATTGTCTCATACCTTGCAATTGCTTCATTTTGATACACGTTTTGAAACTTTGGATCCCGACAAACATTCACTGCGTAAGCATCGGGACTTCACGGATTGCAATAACTGGGACAAGGATTACTTTCACAATTGCACGCCACTGAATTGTGAGGAACGGTATTTTGGCCAACGTAGTTTCTACAACTATAAGACGGAGCAGTGTGAGCAAGTGACTCCTTGTTCAAGCCCGGATGAGTATTATGATATGTATGCAAATGAGTGTGTGGATAAGAATAATTTCATAACTGAAGAAGAGCTTGAGCAGATTAGAGATGGGAAATTTGATGACAACTATTTGGAATTACGCGGCGGTGAAGCTGTAAGATATTCAATTTAAAATTACATTCGGATTACATAGATTTATGAAGCTATTGTAATATTTTTTTAATCTGCCGCCTATTTGTTCAGAACTCATAGTGAGCTAGGTTTGAAAATAGGTGGAAAATATGAAATTGAGCGAAAGGTTTAAATATTGGGAGGCAGTGTTGGTCAAGATTTAATTCAGTCGGTGCTGGTTAATGCGCTGAGGCACCGCGGCATGTTCAATTAAATTTCAAAACTGGTCTACAATTTCATTTTAGATCTCCAATGGAATTAAGGAAACACCAACAGCTTCGACAAAGAAAGGATGTCCATCGAAGCCAAAACAATGTAGCTCTGGCAGACTTTCTTTGCAGGATTTTAACAATTGCTTACAGCATTTAGAAATGGGTAAAACGGAAGAGGAAAACAATCCAGGAACTAGCGAGTCACAGCCGAAAATGTCTGAAAAGGAACCAACACTGGGGTTGAGCTTAACCAGTTTGCCTTGGAGGTCGGAGGACGAGCAAGACCGAGAAAGAACAATATTGGCTCGCAGCAATGAAGCTTCTTCGGGAGCTCGAAAATTGGATATCTTAGGTTGGATAGGATTAATAAGCAAAGCAATAGTTATTGTGAGTAATAAATGAGGGCTAAGCCTTTAATCCCGTTCTAAATTAGGCATAAGCATGTTGTTTTTAGATCCTATTGTTAATTATATTTCAGATGGCGCTCACTTGTGTAACCTATATCTTCATATGTATTACCATTTACGGTTTCCTGGAATTGGTGTCCAAACTAAAAAAACCAGAGACATTTGATGAGTTAAGCAGAAAGTTAACTCCTCGAGATACAGAAAGCCAATATAGCTTTGTGACCACCACCAGTTGCATGTCCCAGCGTTAACCATTGTAAAATTGTCAATCGAAGAAAACAATATTTAACAATATATTTGTCCGCGGTATTCAGCTATTGGATTTGAAATTTTATTAGTTGCTTAGTATCTGGTTTTTTATAAATTGAAGTTGGTAACACTGCCACCCACTCTCGCTAGTGCTTCTTCTTTTTCAATCATATGATTTAATTTCCCCAAAATGTCAACACAAAATATTGAAAAGGAAGCTGCTGGCCAACTGTTGGATTCCCTTTACCTGGACATGTTCCATTTAATCGAGGACCACACGCAAAGCCGCATTAATATTGAACGAACAAACGCCAGTGGAGCCATTCTTCTTGCCAGAACACGTTTCCAACAAGGAGGCAATAATTCAGTCTCCATCGCACAGATACCCACAGAGAATAGTACAGAATTTAATGCCCTCTGTCGGGTTGTAAGTGCATCTGACGGAGATAACGGAAATGAAATAAGCATCGAACGTCATGCTGTGGAGAAGTCCACTGGATACGTGGAGCCTCTAAATTGGTTCAGTGTTCTGCCGCCAATGAGTCTTCGGCAGGCCGCTTCTACGTTTAAGGATTGTATTGAATTGCTGGCAGAGAGCGCTAATCTTCAACGACAATTGCATGCTGTAATTAATAACATCTCCAGCCTGAAGTTTATAATAAAGCAATAAATTTTCGCATAAATATGTACATTTATTTAAGATCAAAATGTAATCCTAAATAGAAACAAAATTTTAACCAAATAACGAGTATTTTATTTTTGCGATATATGGTCACTCTAAAAAAAAAAAAGTTCTCAATAGAGGTGAGCACTATCAGGAATGTTAGAAAGACAGTGACTGTATATTACTTACATATACATATACTACAATTATGAGGTTAACACAATGACCAGGAAATATTATTAATTATTTTTTAATAAATAATAATTATCCACTAAATTAACCTTAAAGATGAAATTAATTTTAAATGGATAATTATCCATATGATTTATCACGTTACCTAGTCACCGTGACTGGGTAATTGGTATTTCTGTCAGAAAATTCTCATCTCTATTGTTCTTGGCAAAAAAAATCAAAGTTTTTCGCGTAATTTAGTTAATATTTCAGTTCGCTGTAAGCCATAAATTTGTTTAAATAAGTAAACCTAATAAATAGAGTGTTGTAATTTTTCAATTGTTATTTGTTATATTTAAATTTGAAAACGTCAGGGGAAAAAAGAACTTCGACTTAGAGGAAATATTACTAAGAAATAGTATAAATAATCAATAATATATACCAAAACAATAAAATTGGACGATTGCACACAACCACACACATATATATCCTCACTCATATGGTATGCAAATATGCCAAGTATGAGCACCAGAGGTGAAGCAGACAGTAGGAGATAACAAAGCAGAAGCAAACGCCCGAAAAGTGACAAGAGCAACAACAACAACGCGCGCCTTTGTTGTTGTGTCTGCAAATCATCATTACAACTACACAACGTCCGCCCCCAACCCGTACCCACACCTACATCTACACGTATACAGACATACGCATACATACACACCTCGTGCCTCCCACTTTAGCCATGAGTTATGAAAAATCCACAGATCCTCCACTGCTGCAACTCGAGGATGAAGTGGATCTCATTGGTGATTATGTCAAAGACCAGAGCTCCACCAATAATAATGAACAGCAACAGCTGTTCACACATTTAAACGGCTTGGATGCCAATTCAAGCAATATCAATCAGCTGACCACCAAAGTTGAGGTAAGTGGTGGGAGCAGGAATTTATATATATTGCTTTTTGCAAGAAACTAACTATATATACCCTTTTCCTAGATCAACACAATTGGATTGGGTAAAGGGCGCATCAAGAAAAAGACAAAACGAACGCGTGAACCTATGCTCTTGGCTATGGATGATGATGATGACGACGTCCACGTAGATGGTAAAGGAGATCACCATCATGATAATGCCGATGCTGATGATGATGATGATGGCGATGAAGAAGATGTGTTACTTAATCGTAAACCAGTCACCAGCAACAACATTGTTAATCCAGCCCTGCGCAATGGTAATAGACACAAAGTCACTACTGCCGAAGAGAGCAGCAGCAATGAGAGTCTTTGCTCACCGCAACCGTTGGCGATTAGTCACTTAACAGCAGCAACAGCAACAACAGCATCAGCCAAATCAACGTCGCCTTCAAAATCATCAACGCTTATAGCCCGACTGCCTCACGAGGAGGTCGATGATATTTGCCTAGTGCCAGAAATTGATTTCGAGGGTATGTCCACGGACGCAGGCAGTGATAATCGAGAATCCCAGCCTCTACTGGGTGGCGGGGGAGGTGGCATTCGTATAAGCAACGTACTTGGTGGCCTAGGACATGGACATGATCATGTAGATCTAGTATCAAATGTATTTGGCGGTAAGTCGTACAAAAAGTACAAAGAGATGAAGTCATACAAGTGATTAAGTAAAATGTGTGGGGCTTCCTGTGGCAACAGCATCATATTCATGTAAGTTTGTATGAATGATGTGTGTGTGTGCGTGTGTGTGTCTATGTGGGTGCCTGTCTGTCGAGTGTTAAGATTAAACAAATACAACTACTTCGTTGTTCTTTCTCTTATCGGTTTTAGTAAATCCCCCATAAAATGAGGTATACCCTAAATAGGCCACATTGACTTGTTCATGGAAATGAAGTTCGTTCCATTCATGGTTTCTTAGAACATATTTATCAAGTCGTCTTTCGGTTTTAATTCAAATTGTGCAAAAAGTTGTATATAGGTGCTCCTCTGGCTCTTTAACAATTGACAGTTTTTCAATCAATCGAAACAATTGAGAAATTGATATTTCACTTTTTATGAACTGAAAGAAAATGGAATCTTTACCCGACTGCACATAGTTAAGAACAACAACACACGATCCAGACAAGAAAAACTTAAACATCAACAATAATGCTAGAATAATGAGTAAATATTTTGACCAGTTCACACCGAAGGAGAAGCGACGGCGGCATCAGCGAGAGCCACAGCAATCATCAACAGAGGATGATGGACAAACGCAAGAGCGAAGGCAGCCGACAGCACCGAAAAGAAAGGCAAGTCAAACGGCGAAACCGACTGATAACCGAGATTCGGAGCATCCAACAACAAGCAAAAAGATTCTATTGCCCAGTTCGGAGAGTTTACAACCATCTGAAATCAGTACGATGCCATATGCCTGCATTTGCTGCAAGGAAAGGTGTCAGAGTTTAGAGAAGGATTATCTACCTGCGGCATCGGACCTTGAAGATGAACCACCGATTTTGTTTGATTCGCCATCAATGAAACGTGGCTCGGATGATACAGTAACTATGAACATTGAACGACCACCATGTCAATGTGCCAATTGTCCCCTGAGGAACTTGTGTGAGTCGTCGACACAAAAGCACCAACGAATGTTGGTGGGGCACACTGACTCACACCTTATCGACAATGCTTTAGCTATGCTAATTTCGACCTGTATACTACACTCTGAACTTATCAACTGTGTGTATGTGTGTGTGTGTATGTGCTAAGTTGGAATATCTACAGGTAGTAGAAGGTGTTTGAAGTCACACAATGACACGTCCATCGCTAAGCTCAAGTCGCGAAAATTTTATACAACATGTGTTTACCATTTACCAGGATAACTCGGAGTTTAACGATAACTTTGATTTTATAGGTTCATATACTGAATGATTGATTGATTTTTCTTTTCCCCCTCATGGCTGACCACTTTAGAATTTACACAAATTGCCTACTTCGTGGCAATGTCAAGGTCTCATTGAAACCCACTTTTGTTGGCTATTATTAACCAACAGCTGGCACGCAAATGCCAAGAGAAAAGAGACCCCCACTTGTCTGTCGCTCTCAGTAGCGACTTGAGCACCTCTCCCCGCCCTCGTTCATTATAAATATTTCAACAAAATGTTCTTTCAATTACAAAATTGTTGAAAACAATTTCTCTGCAGTGTAATTCGAGTGAACACTGTTTGCAGTATGCCTATATTCTTTCTACGAACAAATTTGATTTGTATTACCACTTGAACATACCATAAAAATGCATATTTTATAATGGAATTTTTTCAATTTCAGATGATCCACTTTTTTCTGAGGTTGTGGCCCAAACGGAATTGGCCATTGAGCAAGGTGTGCTGCCAGAACGTATTTATCAGGGTAGCAGTGGTTCCTATTTTGTGAAAGATCCTTCAAATGTGAGTAGACATCAAACTAGAAGATTTAATTATTGCGTTACGCATGGGTCTTGGGGTGTTAAGATTTAACCGCACCAAAGCCCAAAACATATAAAAAACGCATAGAGCAAATATAGCTCCAACAAACGGGGAAGTCCTGGAATTGAGTTGTACTTTTACAGGACTTTTGGTTTAGATTGGACACATAATATTGTCCATGCTATTCAAATCACTACTTGACTAATATTCCTTATATTTATTTAGCGCTGTGTTGCCGTATTCAAACCCAAAGATGAAGAGCCATACGGCCGACTGAATCCAAAATGGACCAAATGGATGCACAAGCTTTGCTGTCCCTGTTGTTTTGGACGTGCTTGCTTGATTCCAAATCAGGGGTGATGTCTCATAAAACAAATATGCAATTTTTTAAAGGCGAAGAACTACATTTGCGTTTTGTTTTTTAGGTATCTTTCGGAAGCGGGAGCCAGTTTGGTGGATCGCAAATTAAATTTAAATGTGGTACCAAAGACTCGGGTGGTTCGACTTGTGGCCGAGAGCTTCAACTATGCACGCATTGATCGCCAAAAAGCCAAACTGAAGAAACGAATCAAGGAGCATTATCCATCAGCTCATTTCAATCGTATGAGTTTGCCTCTAAAGGTTTGTTTTGCCTGTCACTTCACGAGAATTTAGGCTAATATGGTCTTTTCTTTCCCGGCAGACTGGTTCCTTTCAAATGTTTGTAGAAGGCTACAAAGATGCCGACTATTGGCTGCGTCGATTTGAGAGCGAACCATTGTCACCCGCTGTGGCAAAGTCATTCCAGTTGCAATTCGAGCGACTTGTTGTCCTGGACTATATCATACGAAATACGGATCGGGGCAACGATAATTGGCTAATCAAATATGTGGCCCCCAAAGTAACCGGAGAAGTGGGTGGTACTGGCGGCCGCACCATGACAGAAGCCTTACGACCTAATAATAATCAAGGCCAACAACATCGTCAGCAGCAAATTGCTGACATTAATGAATCCCCTCCGTTACACTCTGCTGGTGGTAATCCAACATCTCCCGATTATATGGGCAGGGAGAATCAAAATAACCAGCAGCGTAAGCCAAATAGTTCTACTAGTAGTGAAGAGGATGGCCAAGCAAAAGCTGATCAATCGAAAGATTCACACGCTTCGGAAGTTCCATGGAATCTAGTGGATTCACCACAAATCAAAATTGCAGCTATTGATAATGGTCTGGCATTTCCTTTTAAGCACCCAGACTCATGGCGCGCTTATCCCTATCATTGGGCTTGGTTACCTCAAGCTAAAGTGCCATTCAGCGATGACATTAAGGATCATGTGTTGCCACAACTGTCGGATATGAATTTTGTTGAGGAAATCTGCTTTGAGCTGTTATATCTGTTCCAGCAGGATCGTGGATTCGACAAGCGTCTCTTTGAGCGTCAAATGTCTGTGATGCGAGGCCAGATCTTAAATCTGACGCAAGCATTAAGGGATGGTAAATCTCCTGTACAACTGGTTCAGATGCCAGCCGTTGTTGTAGAGCGGTAAGCCGACTTCAAATGCACTAAAATCTTATTTTTTATTTCTTAATGGTCTTTAATTTTAGCTCCAGTGGAAGTCGGTTCTTTTCCTTTACCCAGCGCTTCCAGAACAAGAGCCCATTCTTCTCCTGGTGGTAAGATATTGCAAATCCTTCCAAATATGCCAATTATATGTATTTATCTTTTGTTTATTAGTTAATTAGCGTTGTTCATACACCAAGTGTAACCCCACCAAATGGAAAAACCAAATCTGGCATGCCGAATTCGTGAATCAAGTCAAAACCCACATCCCACGTCTTTAAACGCTTTATTGTTGTCTAGTTTATCTCAAAAAAAAATGAAAAAAAAAAACACAAAACAAAAAAAAATCTAAAGTTTTTAGTTTTAGTAAGGAAAATATTAACAATTATTTAGGTACAAAATTTGGTCAAACTTTTTTATCTTCTCTCTGCTGATCCTTTTTATTACCATATATTTGTTTTCGTTATTTTTGAATGTTTGTGCAAAGATAGAAAGAAATTAAATCGAAATTGTATCGAAAACTTTCTCATCGTCATTCCAAATGAATCATATATAAGCACACATATCAGTGAGGTAATCAAAATGTAAATCTATTCTATACAATAATAATATATATATATATATAAATATTTATTCAACGATTGCCGTTATATTGTTTCACTTAGTAATGTTTTAGTTATTAAACTCTGAACTTGTCAGAATTTTTCATGAAACTGGGAAATGGGGGTTTAGTTTGCACACTCTTGATACTATTTTGGATAAATTCGATTAAGTATACATATATGTATGTGAAATTAGAGGAAAATATATATATAAATCTACAAATATGAATGTATTGAATAACTGTGTATACATTATTAAATTAAATGCCTTGTATTGTACTATAATGTTTATGTCTTATTTGAATAACAAATTAAATTACTGATCGAAATAACAGATCACAAACAATTCATAATGGATTCTCAACATCTTAATTTTACCATATATTTTTTCCATCTGAACTCGAATGCTAATTTTTGGTTGACAGAGTTTAAACTTAACAAATTACTGACAAAAATATAGTTCTTTCTTAACATTATGTACATTAGCTGATTGAGCTTAAATCTAATGTTCAATATGAATTAGTGCATAATTAACCAACTAACAAACTTATCAATATTTTGCAACTGGAGTGGATTGATAAACATAAAAAGACAATGCTATAAAAACGAAAGCATATCATCCGATGCATCTGATGTCAACCTACTCACGGGTTGTGGTTGATTTTGATCTTGTACTGGGCAGTGAGAAATGGACACACTTGAAGCAATTGTCACATTTGCATATTCTTCATTTTCATTAGTGTTGTTTGATGGACTAAGCGGGCTTATGACCATTTCATTGCTTGTAACTGATTTACAAATCGATGACGGTTTCGATTTTTGGATTTGAGGCGTGTTTTTTAAAAATGATGTAATGGATGGTTGAAACGCTTTGGACAGCATACTGGCCGGTCCTTCATAGTTGTACCAGTGAGTTGGCACTTTCCCAGTAACAAACAGATCTCTTTCTGTTGGAACTGTGCTGATTACCTTACTTGGCTTTAGAAAGCGAACAAATCTTTCTAGTTCTTTATAGCTAGAGTGTTCCGAATATTCAATGCCTATAACACTGATCCGTTTGCCATATGATGGTTTTCTGTTCTTCTCCCAACCACTTGGTCTTAGTGCCAGGATCATATCGTATTTATCTTGGTATAAATCGAAATACTGCACCAGGCTCTAAACACAAAAAAAAAAAAATAGAAAAATGTCATAACCAATGCATTAACAACTTGATGTAGTACATGTGGAGTAGTATCCTGTTCTACTTACTGGATAGCTTATCTGACCCAAACCTATTACATGCAAATTCGCCTCATTTGGATCATCATATAAATATGTTTCAGCGTCCGGCAAATGTAAGCAATCGATGGCTGTCCGTCGATGCGGCTCAGTCCAGACTTTTAATTTCAGCTCTTTGGCCACTGTTAGCCAAATCTTTTCTTTGCCAATTACATAGGCGCCACACACATGGAGAATACGCTTGTCCTTGTGTTTGTCGTGAAATTCTTTAACCAAACTTACGGCACGATCAATGCTTTCACTTTGATGGCAAAAATCATAATTTTTATTCAGATAGGTTGTATCTAGATAAAGCACGTCCAATTGTGGGTTATTCCAGAAAATGGGTAATGATTCCATATCAAAGTTGGCTCGAAAATCACCAGTGTGGAGTATTGTTTGGCCAGAGCTAAGCTTGAAGAAGAACATCAAGGCACCCGGACAACTACAAAGATAAAGTAAGAGATGGGAATAGAGAAAAAACATGTATTCCAGTTTGCTGATTTTACTTACTGATTAGCATCAATGGCAGTAATCTCAATATTATCTATTATAATTGTCTGATCTACATCAATCTCGTTTATATAAATGTCATCTACTTTTATAAAAGTGCGCACCAGGCGCGCCGTAGTTGGACTCATGTAAATCGGAAGGGAAAACTTGCGGGTGAGACCAATATAATGATCAGCATGATAATGGCTAAGAAAATAATGAGTAACATTGGGAATTATACCAAATTGGAAACCGTCTACACAGAAATTTGTGCCTTCAACGATTTTGTACGGTGGACATGGTTTTGGTAATCCGCGCGGTCTACGCGAGTTCATGGGTTTCTCTATGTCAACTGGACTCGGCATCTTGAGCACCTGCATGATATTCTCATTGGTATTTAAGGACTCTAGGTTTCTCTTAGGGGTAATTGTGGCTTTTTCTATGTCAACTGGACTTGGATTCGTGAGCTCCTGTATGATATTCTCATTGGTATCTAAGGGCTCTAGACATTTTTAGGTGTAGTGCTGAGTACTGTAAGAATTTTATCATCTTCATCAGAACAAAGATCAATCACATCATTTGATTCCGTTTTGACATTATTAACCTTTCCGTTCCGTAAAGGCTGTTTTCTAGTCTCATCATCAAAGAGTCGTTTGCGTCCCTTTTGTCGCACTCGGTTTGTGGTCTTCTGGTTTTTAGATAAGGAAGTCAAAGTTGTCATAGGTACATCTACTTCAACATTGTAGTTTTTCGCTGCACTCTTGAAGAAGGAATCAATGCGCATTTGTCCCTGTAGTGGTTCCTTTTTATTTGCACGCTTTACTGATGTATTTGCCACAATTCTCTTTGTATTTTCGGCATTCTCACTATTTGCACCTCGTTTTTTCTGAACTGTTGTTGCCGCCCGCCGACCTCGAGAAGCTTTGGCCACCTTGTTTGGAGTCTCTGGTGAAATAACAACACATTCTGTTGCTGCTGTGCTATTGGAGTTGGAGTTCTCACTGATATACGGAGATTGCAACTCGTTTAGATTTTTCAAACGTATTTTGCCTACATTCGAGGTAGCCATTTCGGACACTCGATCACTGCAGACCAATGCCTTTTCAAAATATCCTGTGTGTTTGGATAATTGGAATTATCTTTGTTACAGAGGAGAACATTACAAACTTACATGCATTAAATATTTTCAAAACACAAATATCCTTATTAGTGTTGTAAAAGTAACAGTGTTGCATAAATAATAGTGACTTCTCAACAAAAAATAATGGTACAAAGAACATAAGATAGTTCATTGAACAGCTGATTATCAGGCTAAAATGGATGACAAAAAAATAAACAAAAATTTACATTTATTATATTTACTTTAATAGTTAGTTGTTGTCCCTTTCAAACCTATATGATAGAATTAACATTTTTCTCTCTTATGAAATACACCATATATAATCTCCTAAAGACCATATGTATTGAGATTGGGACTTTTATAAAACATTTATGACGTATGTAGATGGTGACAAAAGATGCAAACTTGCTGGCGCCATCTTGCATCGTTAGGTCCACTTAACTATTCTGCTTCTTACTTTTACCGTCTCAAGCAGGAAAAAGAAATTGCAATTAAGCTAGGAATATTTATACGTGCTTTCAGCATGGCCTGGCGTTCCGTAGGTGCTAGCAATGAAGATCTAATACGCCAATTAAAGGGTAAGTAAATGCATTCTTTTGTCCTTATATTATCATTCTATTTGTAATTTTCGTTTGGTAAGAATACGGCGTCATTGGGAGCGATGCAGTCGCCAAGGCCATGGTAGAGACAGATCGCAAGTTCTATTCGCCACGAAATCCCTATATGGATGCACCCCAACCTATAGGAGGCGGCGTAACCATCAGTGCTCCACATATGGTAAGAAGCGCCAGCAATTCCAAATGTAAACAGAATTTGTATATTGAAATTTAATCCCATAATTACCTGTAGCATGCCTTTGCTTTAGAATATTTACGTGATCATTTGCAACCTGGAGCCCATATCCTTGATGTGGGCTCTGGTTCCGGGTATTTGACGGCCTGTTTTTATCGCTACATCAAGGCAAAAGGTGATAATCCAAATACCAAAATTGTGGGAATCGAACATCAATCGTCGCTGGTGCAAATGAGTAAAGCAAATTTGAATGCCGATGATCGCTCTATGTTAGATTCGGAGAAACTAATCATTGTGGAAGGCGATGGACGAAAGGGTCATTCTAGTCATGCACCATATCAAGCCATCCATGTAGGAGCTGCTGCTCCGGATACACCCACCGAATTGATCAATCAATTGGCCAATGGAGGGAGACTGATTGTACCAGTCGGACCTGAAGGTGGCTCTCAGTATATGCAGCAAGTGGGTTAATGCAATTTCTCTAAAACTATTTAATCTTTAATTTATTAAATCCATGCAACCCTAGTACGACAAGGATGCCAATGGAAAAGTGCAGATGACCCGCCTTATGGGCGTTATGTATGTTCCCCTAACGGACTTGCGCTCCTGACTGAGCTTTTTGTGGAAATTTGTGATCGTTGGTATCTTGTTTGGCTTGGTTCTTTTTCGTTTATGGAAATATTATTATCCATAGATGTCATACTAGATCTAAATCACAAGTTTATCTATTCGTTTAATTAAAAGATAATTTGTTTAAAATGTGTAGTATGAAAATGTGTTAATGTTACTTAGAATTTGAAATTAAAATGCGAGAAAGTTTGCAATTGATTAAATCCTAATGGACATTGCTAACAATAGGTATTCCCATGTAGCTCGCCTTAGCTTTTTAAAATGGCCTACTTTTAAATCCTTATTTAAATAGAAAATTATTATTAATCTTAAAAATAAGAAATTACCTTTGAAAAACGTGTCAAGAAGTTAATTTGCATTCTCAATTTTAACTCAAATCACATTTATCCGTTTTCAAAAAGGTTTTATATTAAACGCTGAAGCTGTCCAAGTCAAAATGTCAACTTCGAAGCAGACAATGAAAAGTCCCCAAGTCAATGTGGATGAACTTGCAGCGAAACCCAGAAGCATTTCTGAAGTTTCTGTAAATGAGATAGCCAAAGTCTTTATAGGTGAATCCTTGTGTGAGCCATTGATGCTTGAAATCCGTCGAACGGTTAGGGATTGGTGTCGTGGTCTCCTTAGCAAATCGTTTGAATACGCACGGATGACGCGAGCGCCTAAATTTGAGATCAGACACTTATACAAAGGGAATATAAATTTGTTGGTAAACGTGTTAAGAATCCACAACAGAAAAGTTAAAAAATCGAAAAAGAAAAAAAGGGGTAGCCAGATTTTGAAGAATATAACAATGGCGCCGAAATACCAAAAGAAGAAACACAAATCTGTCAAGAAGTCGTCCACCGTGCTGGAGACTCTGGAACCTGAAAGTGAGACAACAGTCTTACCAAAATCCAATGCAATTATCCCGAATCGACCTTTTCGATTCATTAGGGAGGAGAAAATCTATTTAAAGCCACGTAAACGTATTCTATCCTGTGAACAACATGGCTTGTACAAAGTAATCACTGCGGCGTCTTTGAGTAAATCGGAGAATAAACGTCGTCGGGCCCTGCAGACATTGACCAATGATCAGACCCTCAATGATCTTCTGCCGGCACTTAGCCTTTTCATCTCCAATGCTGTAAGTGCAAATGTGCTAAAGCTGAATGTGACAAAGCTGATGTACCTAATGCGTATGGTGAGGGCATTGGTGGCCAACTCGAGCTTGTGCCTCCAAAAATGCGTAAGTACCGAATGTTGCAGACTAAATAGTCATTCGCTGCTGCATGTGTTGTAATGCTCCTGCTTGACTCCAGCTTCATCAGTTGATACCAGCGGTGTTGACATGCCTCTTAACTCGTCAAGACGACCCGTTTCCTGCGGAACACTGGGCCCTGCGTGAATATTCGGGAAACATTATAGCCCAAATTATCTGGCACTTTGATAATCAACGTAATGGTATTTTGCCAAGGGTCATCGGGTAGGTTGACAATAGAGTATAAGAAAATTTTTAGATTTCCAATCGATTCTCAACCCTCCTTCTTGAAGAATCTATAAGCAAGCCTTGCAAAAGCTCCCATTGACCACAGTTTATGGTGCGGTTATTGGCTTGGGAAAATTAGGCAACTATGTAGTCCGGGCCTGTCTAGTGCCCCAGCTAGCCTTTATTTCGAGTCGCATAGAACCGCATTTGAAATACAGAGCGAGATATATGAAGTCTAATAAGAATTTGAATATAAATAGGCAAGCCTCCCGATATATACGACATCGCATTCTTAAGGTCTGTACTCCAGTTTTAATGAAAATGCATAGTCCTCCTCAAATGTTAGAGAAATTTGTCAAAAGTTATGGTTTCCTCGGCTACTCGCTCTGTGCTGCTGTGACAGTAGGTCGAATCAAAGTGGCGGCCATAACCGATGCAAAGAAGGAAGCAGCTGCTGCCCGTCTTAGAGCTGTCAAAAGAAGGAGGAGAAATCGCGTTCCCAAACGCAAGAAGAGTAAAGTACCCCCAAAGAAAACCATTCAAAAAGGACCAATTAAAAATCATTTAAATGGCCGTGGTGCAATACTGGGGAGGGGAATCGCCCGCCCAAACAGTCTTTCCGCCACAGAAATTGCCGGAGCAAAAGCCACAGAAATTGCAGGAGCCACAGAATTTGGAGGAGGAGGAAGAGCCTAGACTACCATTACAGATTCTGCGCGTAAACAATAGACTAATCAGTGCTCCGGCACAATTATCAAATATAAAAAGCAGCACTGTGTCCAATCCAAATTCTGGCAATCCCGCTTTTCAACCCCTGAAGATTAACCCTTTGTCTATGCGGAAACCTGGTTGCTTTTCCATGTTAAGAAAAAACCCCTAAAACATTTGTTAAGTGAATAATAACTACAAATATAATAAAGTTTTCAAATGATTTTCAGGTCGGCAAGTCTAATCTTCGCCTTCAAGCTTAGACTGTGGCAATCCGTCGCATGTAGCATGCTATATTAACCTTTGTTTATACGATAATTAGTTATCCGATTTTGATCAAACTGACACATGTTATTTTTTATGAAAATCGCTTCAAAATTAACGAAGTTATTGTTCCTATGGGAGCTATATGATACAGTCATCTCGGGATCTAGAGCATATTTGGAACAGTTTGTAGGTATAGGAAACTAACAAATATTTTTTTATGACTAGTTTAGAAAACAAAAAATTAAAAGGCACTGACTGCGTTCCGGCTGAATCCGAGATATAGAACCCGTGCAGTACAACAAGCCTAAATGCAAAAATTCACTCCGTAGCTTTAGCGGTTTAGGAGTTTGCGTTTATCCAGTCGGACGGACGGACACTACTATATAAACTCGTCTCGTGCTAATTAGTAATATATGTATGTATGTATATACAGTTGGACCTCGATTATCAGATTTTTAAATGAATCCACAAACAAATGTTTCTTAATTCTACAAACGTTTATTGATGGCCATACAACCATTAAAAAATAAATGTAACCAAAAGCTAGAAATAGTTAGCTTTTTAATTTTCTTTCATAAGTTTCTCCTGAATTATACATATAAACTTGAACTTTATCTTGATTTATTATTTCAGAAGAATTAAAGTTTTCAAGAAAATTTAGCAAAGTGTTAGATGCATTTATGGCATCTTAGAAAGATACTTTTGAAGCTGCTACATCTGATTGTTGATCGCTTGTGACTGAATCATCATCGTTACCCTGACAATATGGACAATATCTTCGTCCGATAAAATGGCGAGTGGAATAATATTTTGATCAGACTCGAGCCATGATTGTAGATAATTATTTGTGGGTTGGTCCGTCATATTCATTATTGGGGTTAAAACATCGAGTAAATTACACAAACACAGTAAATTACTCCAGACAATATTCAAAACTGAAGATGTAACGGCATTCCAAGAACCCGATCTGCTCCAGATGGCGTTCTTGATATTAAAAACTTTTTTTATCCAATTGTATCTTATATGATCGGAGATGCTGCCTTCTATGCTTTACACACTTCAGACCAAAACTAATATACTCCCTGCAAGGGTATAAATAACAGTTACAAAACAGTGATCGCTGTGAACTGTGATTTTCTGTCCCAAGACGGTCACACTAATTAGCAACACGTGCGCAGTGCTGCTTGGGTTATTGTTTTTCAGCCAATTTATTTTGACTTCTTCGTAGAACATGGGACGCGGCAAGAAGAAAGTTCATCCCAAAACTCGCACAGCTGCCTTTAAAGCCAGCGAACCAAGCGAAATTGTCGAGGCACCCCATTCATTTGTCATACACCGAGGACTAACATGTCCATATATCACAGATCTAACTTTAGATTTTCGGCGGATTATGGAACCGTTTACGGCAAGCAATTTACGGGAGAAGCGCATGAATCGCATAAAGGATTTTGTAAGCCTGAGCAGTTTCTTTCACGTCTCCCACATGGCCATCTTCAATAAGGCATCTACACAATTATCCTTCAAAGTAGTGCGACTTCCACGAGGTCCCTCACTCACATTCAAGGTAAGTTCTATATCAATACGAAGAAACTTAAATTAACATTTATACATTTGACAGGTGCATCAATTCACTCTCGCCCGGGATGTGATATCCAGCAGTAAGAAGCAAATGATTGATCCAGATCACTTTAAACATGCTCCATTAGTCATAATGAATAACTTCAGTGGTGATGGCAAGCATCTCAAGTTGATGGCCAACACATTTCAGAATATGTTTCCTGCCATTAATCTGGCCCAGGTTAACATTGGCACTATAAAACGATGCGTTCTATTTTCCTACAACCCAGAGACCAAACTGGTCGAGATGCGTCACTATTCGGTCCAAGTGGTGCCAGTGGGTTTAAAGCGTTCGGTTCAGAAGATTCTGAAAGGTACTGTGCCGAATCTGAATAAATGCAACGAAGTGGTGGACTTTGTGACCAGGTGAGCGTTGCCTTAATATACATTGAACCAAACAAGTTTTAATTTTGGTTTTCTTTTGCAGAGATGGCTATGCCTCTGAATCAGAGGTTGAGGATGACGAGCAATCTCATGTAGTGCTAGCCCAAACTTTAAAAAGCAAAGGCAATCTGGAGGATAATAAAAGTTCGATCAAATTGCATGAAATCGGTCCACGTTTAACAATGCAATTGATTAAAATCGAAGAGGAATTGCTTACGGGTGAAGTTCTTTATCACGATCACGTTGTCAAAACAGAGGATGAAAAGGAAACTATGAGAAAATTAATTGAAAAGAAGAAGAAAATGAAAGAGCAACGCAAGAAAGAGCAAGCTGAAAATAGGGCACGAAATCTAAAGCTAAAGAAGGCAGAAAAGGGACAACAGAAAAGAGATGCGTCAAGGAGTCAGGATGAGGATGTATATGAGAGCGATGATGATGCACAGTACTACAAGGAGGAAGTGGGAGAAGAACCAGATGAAGGTGAAATTAATAGTCAAGAAAATTACACTTGAAGTTACTCATTTCATACTTTTTCTTCTCACACAGAACTCTTTAAACATGAGGAGAAATCCTCAAGAAAACGGACAAAACTTCCCGGCCATATGAAGTACAAAAATAAGAAACCCAAAATGGACCAGAACCAGAAACGGAACAACAATAAGTTGAAAAAAACCAAATAGATTTTATATAAAAAAAAAAAATATATATATATATATTACATGTATAATTTTAGCTAAACATTCGCTGTACCACTTCCTTGTAGTGGGCCTTACTATCCTTCCAGCTAGATGCTATGTTGTCCCTGAGTTTAACGAATTCCTTCTTCTCCTCCCACTTTGGCATACGTTCCACCATACTTTGGGCTTTTGCAAACTCCTTTAAATGATAGTAGGCAAGTGCACGCCTATAAATGCTTTTCTCGCTCGGATTTTCGGCAGTTTCCACGAATTCTGTGTGATAGATGACATGCTCATAGCGTTGCTCCTGCAACATGCATGCAGCCAAATTGGTTTGCACCTGTACAAATAGAGCCTCCATGGCGCTTCCATTGATGCCGTTCGATTTCAAGGTCAGTTTATCGAACGGTTTATACGTGATCAGTAATTTGGCAGCACGTGAAAAGTAATCAAAGGCAAATTTCGGATATGCCTTAAACATTTGGACACCGCATTCCTTGTAGCCTAGAGCTAGATTGTGTATTTCAGCCGCATTGAGCTTTTCCACCTGCGTATTTGTCACAATCTTTACCAGTTTTAATTCAAGATTGATTTTTTCACCAGACTTGGTGCCTATGCAGCAAGCTGATGTCTCGCCTGGTAGAAATTGTTGTAGCAATATTTCAATATAGTAATCCACCGGCGTTACAGCAGTTCCCATCTCCAGGCAATGCGTCGAGGTTAAATCGTTTAGATATTTACTGGTACGGCTTCCCAAGTTCTCGCATTTGTTGACTTTAAATTCAACTTTGCTGACCAAAAGAGGTTTCTCCATTACAGAAAATTCCAAACCAAGAACATTCTTGGTGAGACCGCGAGTAGGGTCCTCCCACTTAGAGTCAACATACCATTGCATGTTTTTTTTAGGATGTGTGTGCGTGGGTAAGAATGTGGGCGAGCTTTTTTATGTTTATTCGAGATTTAAATTTGTCGTTTATGCGATTGTGTAGTCAGTTTTACTTAATTTTCAAATTAAAATCTTTTGGCAATTAGAGACGCCACAAACAGCTGACTACGCGGATAGAGATGCCATCTGTATTTATAAACAGCTGACTACTACAAGAGCTGCCATTTAGCTGTTCACATTGGTTCGTTACTCCGCTAATATAAGACAAGGCGTATAAGACGAATTTAATTTAAATAATAAAAACTCATAAGACGTGTTTTTTGGAGGCCAAATCTGAAAATTGACCAAAACTGCTTGACAATTAGACAAATATAGATCGCAAGCTTGCCTTATTCTTATTAAAGTGACAATTAGATTCTAGTTACTTGTGATAGAGTTATACTCAATACATGTAGATTGGTCAGTGGAGACATCGTTAAGCTAAAAGGAAAGCGAGAAAAGTGAATTGCTGTATAGAGATAGCCCGAAAAATTACAGACCAAGTGGTTCCCCTTAATTACATATAGATGATGTAAATGATCTTTTGGTCTACTTACTCACATGGGTGACCAACGAATTGGTCGTAGTGGGGGCAATTTGCTGAATGGCAGCCGGTTGAAGGGTCACACCTTAATGCAACAATAAAATGTAGTTTTTTATACAATTTATTTTAAGACTAATTCAATATATGTATATATATATATGTCACCTAAACTAAAAGCCCATTCGTATGCCATTCGGCTTTCAACAAGCTGCATTTCCACTAAACAGTTTTTCTTTACTTATATATTAAGGGGTAATGTGGTTTTTGGATTCGCATTTTTTTGTTTTTGTTCTTTAATAAAAACTTTTATATACATACAATTAATACATTTAACGCGGAAGCAGAAGCTGGTGACTGTGATCAAAATTAAGATCACAATCAACGAACGATCTCTCTCAATAAATATATATATATTTGTTTCAAATTTTTAAACACGATTTGGGAAATTGTCTAATTTCTACATACAATATATCCATAGATTCGTAGAGCATCAATAGAATAATTGGTTTTACATATGTATACGTGGAGTATCTAGTTTTCTAAATTGTATTATGAATTTACCGAAAAGTTGCTTTAACTACAGATCGATGTTGATTTTTATATGAATGGGACAATTTTCACGTCTTTTTTTAATTTACACAAAAAATACATTTTAATTTAGTTTTAAATATAACTTACATTAAATTTATTATCGCAATTAAATTTTTACTTTACAAATAACAAAATTTGAATTTAGTTTAGTTTAGGTTCGTTTTTTGTTTCTAAATTTTCAGTTGGTTGAGGCAACAGGCAATGTAAATTAAATTACAAAATGTTTCATTTTATGGGATTGAAATTTTTGTGATGGTTTCCAATATTTGTCGTATATATGTATGTATCTAAATGAAGCAACTCTAACTATATATTTAAATATTTAGATATAGTATAGACTAATATATTCTGTTTGCCAATTGTAGATTCTTTTTACTCATATTTCAATTTCCGTTTTCCGTTTCTCTTTTGTTGATTTTGTATTTGAGCTAATTTAAACACTTAAAAACTAAACACACCACACAAACGATCGGATTTTGATAGACTGAAGAACTGACCCTTGCCTAAGACTAAATAGTTACACGCTAATACAGATTTCTGTTTTTAGGTTTCATATGGATTACATGTATGTATATATCAAACCTTACAGCCAGTTTGTTGCAAAACTAATCATTTAATATTATTGATTGTGTGGTTTTTTCTTTTATTGATTTTAATAACTTCATTAATTCATTAAATGTGTGGGTGTGTGTGTATATGTGTAGACGCTTAGAGATCGCTGTTATCCTTGGGTTCATAATAGTTTCCTTTTTATTCTCTTTTTTTTTTTAGTATAGACGATGTTTATTTATCTTTTCCTTTTGCTGGCTTCGCTCATTCATTATAATCATCAAGATTTTCAAGATCAACATCATCATAATCCACATCAGCTAATTCTGGATCGCTTCCATCGATGTCATCATCCTGTTCCTGTTGCTCGCCATCCTCCTCCTCCTCATCCGCCGCCCCTTCTTCATCCTCATCCTCGTCGCCATCTTCACTTCTTCTTCGCTGGTTGAGGAAACTAGATGTAACTCTCTAAGCTGCCTTTGCACAAAATGTTAATGTTCCATCAAAGCCGCTAATAGATAAAAATTCAAGATTATGCATGATTCATTGGGTGAACTTCTTTAGACATTCTCTCTGACGATCTTACGTGATGGAGTGCGTCCGGTCTTATTCTCATTGGGGGTAAAGTTTAGAAAGTCCCAAATTAAAATAGTATCATCATGAGAGCTGCTAACAATCTGAAATTCATCGAATTGCAATCGAAATACTCGGCCGGTGTGTTCCTAAAACGAGGCAATTAAAGAAAAGCATTTAATAAACAAAGGTATTTTAAAACAAATTGTCTAGTTTCGACTTACCACCAGTGTATTCAAGCATAATGTATTCGAAGCCGCTCGAGGATCTAAAGCAGCCACCAAATCCCAGACTTTTATTTTGCCATCATAGGCACCACTTACAATCCGCTTCGTGTCGAAACGTATGCAACGCACCAGCTCTTCGTGGCCCTCCAGAACTCGCAGGCAGGCACCACACTCGATATCCCACAGTCTATAATAATCAAAAAACAGATCTTATGGATAACAATAGTCTTTAGTTGTTTCTGCGTTCTGGTTTATAACCTTATGGAATTATCAGAGCTGCCGCTGACAACCAAACGATCTCTGTATTGAAGACACGCAATGCCACGTTTATGGCCATTTAAAGTGCGCACAAATTCACAGCTCGATGTGGACCAGACTTTAATGGTGCGATCCCCACTGGCAGACACAATATATTTCTCATCGAAATCCACCACATTGACAGCAGCCCGATGACCAACAAGGACACGTCGAAGCGTTATCTCGCTGGGCGATGTCATATCCCAGACTGCAATGGAACGATCCTTGGAGCATGTGACCATCATGCCATTATTGAAACGCAAATGTAGCACCGCCTCACAATGATGGATCAAAGTGTTAACCATTTCGCCCGTATTAACATCCCAAACACGAACTGTCGAATCGCTAGAGCCGCTGATGATGACCTTATCGTCGTACTGCAAGCACAACACGGAACCCGTATGGCCAGTTAGAGTCTAAGAAGACAGAGAAACAAAGACATTAATGAACAGCTCTTGCCAAATTACTTCAGTGCTCTCACCTTTACACACTGTAAACCCGTGCGATCCCATATTTTGATAGTATTATCCCTCAAGCCCGACACAATTTTGCCATCATCGTATTGCAGGCAATAGACACCCTTTGAGTTCTCAGAGCGGCAATTGATTCGGCGCAACATATGTCTTCCAGTTCGCCAGTTATTTTCTATGCTATCAATGTCCTGTAATAATGGAGTTTAGGTCTGGACAGACTCGAGACATTTATTCAAGTTAACTACTCACATTCATAATCTTGGGAAACAACTCGCGATGGAATGAATGCGGTCGTTGCGTCTGTCCTGGCCGTGGTTTAAACAAATATTGCATCCAATTTCGACGTTCGGCCAAGCCTCGCCATAGCGAATCTGTGCGCACCTTACGCTCGATCAGCTTCTTCCACAGCATGCCCTCGGATATGACTCGTAGCCATTCTTTGCATACCAATTCGGCGGATTTTAATGATTCGGCGTCCAAATATGATAAAATATTTTCGGCAATATGATCCAGACCTTTGACTGGTAAATGACAACGAAAGAATAAAGAGCAAAAACATTAATTAAAATTCTTTTTAATTGAGAGAGGAATTAATGAAATTTCCTATCAAAATGTTTGTATACCCTCCGAGAGAGAGTTGAAACTTGGTACAGGCGACATTAATATTATACATAGTAAGCCTTTAAAGTCTAAAACGGCTCCGACCACGCCCAATTAGACCGCCCATATAAGCAACCTTGCGAATGAGCTATTTTATTTTAACTATGTGCAAAAAATTTAACAAAATTTATTAAAAAAAATAATAATAATAACAATATTATTTATATATATCTGGTTAGATCCCGACCTATTTGAAATTTAAATCAAACCTTGCAGTTTAGCCGGCTCGAGGTCAATCTTCTAAAAGAATATTATTTCAAAGGCAACACAAAAAGGTGAGCGCATGTTGTCTGGATAGCTATTTAAAGAACTACCAAGTTCTATCATCAGTAGACTTAGCTAAAGAACTCCTTTTTATTTAAATATATTCACTATTAAAAATTGATTAAGCGATGGCTAACCATACATATTTTGAACCGTCAATGGTTTCACTACAATTAATGAGGGTTTTTCTAGGAGGTTAATAACTGCTGGGGGTAATATTTTTGTTTGTTTTGTTGCTCTTTTAATTGCACTTTTTTGGTGAAAAAGCTACAAAGGCTTCTAGAATCATATTCTGCCAGCAAATTTTCTTTTCAGTCTTGCTCCAGCTTCCTATTGCCACACTTTAATGACATTTCGGTCAATTTTTTCAAATAAAGTAGTGCATAGTAGCAGCTTTTTATTTATCGACTCTTTTTCTTGATCGTCTATATTTTTGCTGCTAATATGATTAACAATCCAATCATAAATTGATTCTTTTTTTACATCAAGCCACTATCCATTGCTGAATTCAAATGTGGCTGCAATAGGTGTTAGGTGCAAAGAGGGATGCAGGATAGGATTACCTCGAACTTTCCTTCACTTTTTGGCCGGGAGTGGCCCCATATTAGATCCACCCCATATTTCACGTGGACTCGGGTCTAGTTTTCAGAGAAACATATGCTACAACGTAAGACACATGTACAACATTGAAAACGTACTATATAATTCTAGACTGGAATTCATATTAAGCATACCTGGCTCTGTATTTTCCATAGTTAATTAACTTATTAATGTTTACGTGCTCTAAAATAAGTCACCTCAAACTTGACCAAATCTGTAAAGCTTGCAAATGTAAAAAAAAATGGCTTGATGTTGGGACCCTAGTTCTCATGCAGGGCTGCAACAACTAATCGATAGTTCATCAATATATTGTGCTTAGAGTTTCTAATTTCTAAAGAAATAAAAAACGGCATCATATCGTTCCATGACTTTTTAGACTTTATGCCAACAAATCGGGCTTTCCGTCCAGAGTGCGTTGGGTGAAGTATTGGTTGGGTGAAGTAGTCCACGCGAAGATTTAGTGGTAATAGTGGAATAAAATAGCATCGCCCTTAAGCTTTGACTTGAAAGTTGATAAATCATATTGAAAAGACCACAAATGAACCAATCTTTTTTAAATTCATAATCTATATTTTTATATAATAAAATTACTACCATTTGGGACTGACCAATAAGTCCCCCACTTTCAGAAATAAGCATGATAGTACTTTAAGTACGATAAGAATTAAAATCTGTCGATTCCAAATTATTTGAAACTTCAAATCAACTATTTCTTAGTCCTGAACCAATTATTGGCAATAGTAGGTTGTCTCCTGGGCCGCATCGAATCCATGAATGCTGAACTGGGATCTGTTGCCATGTTTCTTGGATAACTTCCCAGTGTTAAGCTTTATTGAACGGTTTTAATGGGTTACCAATCCGTCGACTAAGCTGGCCCTAGCATTACATCGATTCCGTCGAATTGAAAACAGCCTTTTCGTGCTTGTTCCTATGTTTTGGGTCGTTGGACTGCTGAAATGTTCATTTGATAGACATATTCCATATGATATAGGAGAGATAAACCACATAGATATTTCGATTCATATTCCCATGAATCTTTTGAATTGGACCAAGTCGTTTCTATGAGAAACAAGCCCAAATCATGTCATATTGCTTAACCGATTTAGCGGGTCCTTTTGGTGGTATTCCGTATATTCCGAGCGACTTACATACTGTTTAGACCCTGCACCACCAATCAAGGTCTATTTGCGGACGTTGGCCTGAGCATTTTCCTTAAAATGAACTTCATGGATTTTGTGTAAATAAAAAAAAATTTTTAAGCTTTTTAACATGTTTAGATCATGTTTGAATTGGAAGATGCAAACTGCTTGAATCTGTTGTATATAACAATGTGCCAGTCATCTGAAGCCGCTTTTGCACGTTTTACGCTACGTTTTTCGGTGTTTTTTGGAAATCTAGTGCAGAAGAAAAGATCTTTGGTTTTGATTTTGAAGGTTTTGGTGCCACTCCGTCTTCTCAGCATACAAATGCGTTTGTCTTCTGACCAACATGAAAATTTTAGAGTTTGTTGTCGCAAATAATAGTGTAACATAATTATCTAAATAATTAAGTTTAATACTAGCAGATATTTACAGTTTTTATTAAATTTTGTTCAATTAAATAAAAAACTTTTTTTTTGGCTAAATTTATGGAATAAGCACAAAAGTGTGAAAAACTACCAAAAAATATATAAAATTAACGAAACTTTTTCGTTTTTCCTGTGTTTACGAAAATAAAGCCAAAAAACTGAACCTATAAGTAGGAGAATGAATTTGTCGAATCTCTGTTAGAATCTACTGCACTGCTATTATTTTGAACACAACAGTATATAGTTTCCCCCCTCTTTTGATAATAACGATAAGCAGATTTCACGTGCCTATTTATAGCTATGAATTGGTCATTATATTAAGATAGTGTACCATAAATTTGGCTAACTTAGCTTTAGCCGTGTTTTCCTCTATGCACTTTAATACTTTCTAAATCGGACAGATTTTCTAAATCTTTACAATCTTGACAATTATTGACCCCTCCTAAGAGAAAGATGTGGATATGATTAAACCAAGAAAAACAATATACGACAAGTTTTATTTTTAAGCTGAGCCTAATCTAAACATAATCCAATTTGAGGTCTAATTTGATTTTGAAAAAAAATTTTGAAGTTTTAAGGTAATAATTGATTCAAGAGTATGAATATTGTAAATTTGAAAGAAAGTGTTACCTTTCCCGCCGACTTAGATAGTTTTAATCAAAATATTCTTGATCAAAGAAACTATAGATTGCAATGTTTTGAAAACCCAGAATTTATTCAAAGAAATTAGAAGGAATTTTCTTAATGCATTTGCTGACTCGCTTGATTCATACAACTTTCTCGTACTAAGCGCGTTTAGTTTTCTTTCATTTATTGACATTTTTATTAAATCGTTCGATAAAATTGAGTACATGGCATATCTTAAGCGCTATTTTTTTTTTTTTTTTGGCAACCTTGTTGACTCATGCCATAGCTTTCACTTTTCTGCTGTTGTTGGTAACATCGCCATCATTGTTGTTGGCTTAATCTTTGCTAAATGAACATCTTTTTAAGCAACTGGCGCAATGAGTAATCAATTTATTTATAGGTGCAACTTTTCTGATATACGCCAGTTCTTGGCCTCAAGTACTCCCACACAGACACACACACACGCAGCCATACACACTCCTATATTCCTCCTCCATCGTCTCCATTTAGCAGATGCACCCATCTAACGGCATTAAAATGCACTTAGCTCCAAAAAAGACAAGGGAGTGGAAATTGGAGGTGAAGCATAGAGCACATAGAGCAAAAGAGCGTAACCAATAGACGGAAACATAGTACACACAATATTTACATGTGCCACACACACACACACACGCACTCTCTCCCTGAGTTGGTGGTGTAGCTGGGTGGATGGTGCATTGACAGCCCCAGTCGGCTAACTGAATGACTGACTGACTGGAGCTGAACTGAAGTGCTCTTCTCCTCACATACTTGCCAAACACAATTAAAAATGTGCATAACTCGCAAATGGCAGACGTCAGTCGGCATAGTCGGAACATAAAAGGTATATCTAATGGCATCCTTAAAGATAGATCAAAGTTTCGATTCGATAAAACTAAAATAGAAGCGATAATCTATCTCAAATTAGCTGATAAGTATAGATAAGCTCTCAAACCGCTGCCTTGGCCCTAGTGTTGGGTTGCCCATGAGTGAGTGAACAAAACCGAAACTGAGCAAATGACATGTTCTTATCCTTTAATTGTTCTTTTCCACTTCACTTGTTCGTTTCAGTTGAGAAAAGTGATCTATGTTTATGTAAATCCGGCTATTTCCCCACGTTTTCTTTTGGTTCTAATATAGCAAAAATCATAAATCTATACCACATGGTTTAACAGAAATGTCAACCTTACAGTATAATCCTAATTATGACCCATTAAACTTATTGAGGTCCCGAACCCAAGATATCGGTTTGGTTAAAAGTAGGCGTGTCTTGGAATCCTATCACAATCAAGTCTGCGTTCTTGAAAATGGGGGGATGGATGGATGGCTGGAAGCTACACCTCTGGCGTCGATAGACTAGGCAAGATTTGGCTCAAGTTGTCGTCGCCTAACGGTTGAGTTCTTTCTTTTTTTTTTTTTTTTTTTGTTTCAGTGTGTGGGTCGGCATTACAATGTAAATAGCAGACAGCCGGCAGGGAGGCAGTACTTATTATTCAACTCTTTTTTTTTTTGCAGACAGGGAGGACGACTCCGCCTCGACTGTTTCATGTTTTCATCCTTCCTCACTTTCTTCCTCTTCCCTCTAGAGACTTACAATTAGAAGCAGCCATAGATAATAGCAGGCATAAAAATCTAGCTAAATCCAAGTCATTATTTCGTTTGATGACTCACTCTTCTAAGTTTTTCTCTGCTTCCCCCCACCCCACTGCAGTGTTCTAACTATGAAAAATTGTTGACCCAAACGAAGCAACAATAACACAATCGATTTTTGTTAAAGTCGGTTGGTTGGCTGGGAGGAGTTTTGGTTGTTTTTGCAGGTGTTTTTTGCTTCATTTTTTTTTTTTTTTTTGAGTTTATTTTGTGTGTTTTTTTGGTTCCGGCAAGGCGCTTTTAATGGAAGCAATGACCTTTGCTTCTACTCTTCCCCCACAAGCCGCCGCCTTCAACAGACCCAAACACAGGTTGAAAATTGAAACAGGAACAGGTAAGAACATGGGGAAAAGTTGTTAAATGCAGTTTTTTTTTAAAGTATTCAACATGTTTTTAGTTTCCAAAAGCTGTTTAAATCATTAATCAACAAATAAAGTCTTAATCGTTTTTTAAATTTCAACTTTAAAGAACTTTTGCAGATTTTGTTGAGATTCTTTGCAAATGTTTTTCGATTGTTTTAGAGCTAATTTCAATTGTTTCAAGAATCTTTTGCAGTTGCTTCCAATTCATTTTGTTGTTTTCTCTCTTTTTTTGGAGATGTGGGGGGGGGTGGAAACTAGAATTGGGAGCATATTTGTCTACTCACTTGGCAGCAATGTGATAAAGTCGCGCTGCAACATCGGCTTCAGATAGGAATTGATCTGTCCATGTTGATAGTGACACATCCGAGACAGCAGCTGTTCAACAAAATCCACCTGACCGGATTCGCTCCACTGTGTGAAATATTGAAAACAGAGTTCCCGCTCTGTCTGATATGTGGGCGATGAATCTTTCTTGCGCACCGGATCGTATAGCATTGTCGTTGTGAACTGCAAGAAGAAGAAGAAAATCATTGAGTGAAAGAGACAGATAGACAAACAGAAGAAAGGCCATTCAGAGAGACAGAAGAGAAGTATATAAAATAATTATGAAATACACACGCACACGCACACACACACACAAATTAAAATGGAGTGCTAGTAATATGGAAAGTACATAACTACCTTTTCTTTCTGTTTCTCTTTGTTGTTTTGGGGTGATCGTAAAGAAACATACAAAAAATACCTAAATGAAAGAGTTGACGGAGGGGGAACTACCTAGTTAGATGGTCAACGTTGTATTAAGCAATTGTGGCTCTTGCTCTACATTTTGCGCTTAAAATGAAGCAATTTCTCAAATTTTTGGTGTAATTTTGTTTGCCTAATTGCCACACAACATTATTTACATTAAAAAATGTACAAAAATAAAACATTCTGTTAAAGAACTTGGCAACTTAAGATACGAAATACCTAGTAAATAAAGTTTATAATAATGCCATATGGATTACATTTCCCGATATTAAGAGAAATGTATTAATAATAATATTATGCACATAGGCCACACATTCCATTCAGTTCATTAACATAATTCTTTCATTTGCTTCACACTCGCAACAAACTGTGTGTTAAGATCTTATATATATAAATTGCTTAAACAAATCAAGACAATTAAGTGTGTACGGCAGCGTATTGTTTTTATACCATACACCCATAGGGTGAAATGGTATATTAAAGTCGCCAAAATGTATGTAACAGGCAGAAGGAAGCTTTTCCGACCCCATAAAGTTATATATTCTTGATCAGCATCAACAGCCGAGTCGATCTAGCCATGTCCGTCTGTCCGTCGTTGTCCGTCTGTCCGTCCGTCCGTCCGTATGAACGCGTAGATCTCGGAGACTATAAGGACAGAGCCACCAAATTTGGTATGTAGGCTCATGTAGTATGTAGAGTGTCAAGTTTATTTCAAATTTTTGCCACGCCCCTTTCCGCCCCCGCAATTCAAAAAACGTTTATCTCAAAACTATTGTGCTAGATACACCATATTTGGTATGTATATTTGTTAGTAAATGCGCTTTTTGCATGTATAAAGATTTTGCCACGCCCCTTTCCGCCCCGAAATTTGAAAACTCGAATATCTCGCGTAATTTTTTACCTTGTGCAATCAAATTTGGCACACTTAAATTTGATACTAATACCCAGCAAAATACCAAATTTGATCAAAATCGGACAAAAATAGCTGAGTTATGCTATAAACGTTTTTGCATAAGGCCGGAGATGGCCGTTGGCGGGGGGGGCTAGGGTGCTTATATGCATAAGTGCGCGGTACTGAAATATGCTTGTAAAAGCATGTGACAGAATTTCTTAAAATGGCAAATGCATTGTTATTACAAATTTGAAATATTTGTTTTACTGGTTATGGTTACCCATCGGCGGACGCTTATACTTCATTTTCGTTTGTTTTTTAAGTAATTAAGCTAAATGCAATGTCAGCAACAAAAACACAATTGCTTCTGTGTGTGAGAGAGCAAATAAGTAACTAAAACTTTTTAAGTTTAATTTAATTGCAAAATTTGTTAGTGTTAGTGTTATTAACCTTGTTTGCTGCTTACAAACTTGATAAAATTGTTTAAGTAGGTTAAATTAGAAGCAAACGCGATATCAGATTCCGTCTCAATAAATAGTTAATACTTTGAAACGAATCTGACCTTCTATTATTTATGCTAGGCCTTCCTACAGGTATCTCATATTCAACCATTTTCCAATAATAATTAAACAAACAATTTAATAAACAAGCCGCTCTGACTGATAGACATCATAATAAAAGTGAATAATTTTTGTTTTTTCTTCTTCTTTTTTTTTTTTTGTATATAAACAATTTGTGGAAAAAGTAATGTTAACAAGGCCAATAAACTGAAATGAAATCGGATTATGGTCGAAAAATTGTATGGATCGAATCACACTTAGAGGTTGTACACACACACACACTTACAAAATAAAAAAAAAAAAAAATAGCAAAATAAGAAAAAAAAAATTAATTAAGCGAATCTGAAAATTGAAAAGTTTAAGGTTAATGTACAACAATAAAAACAAATATATACGAAAATAAAACACACACAAAGATACAAGCACACAAACACTCACACTTTATATATATATATATATATATATATATATATATATGTATGTATGTTTATATATAAGTGTCTTTATGTGTTTTGAGGCAACACCTTGGGCAGCCGTATGTATTATAAATATCAGTTTATTTACGAATGTTTTTTTTTTGTTTTCGCTTCTTATTGCATTTGTCGACTTACTGCTTGTGCATTGGAGTTCGAGTTAGTCTCGTCCATAATTTTGTCAGTCTCCATTTTCATCATTTGTTGTTTGGTGTTTTTTTCACTCTTTTTTACTACTTTTCTTCCTCTCACACACACACACACACACACACACGTAAAAGCATGCACACAACACTCACGGTTAACACTTATTATTATACTGGGGGTATTCTCTTCCTAGCTTTGCGTTTGTTAAATCTTTTTTATTTATAACAAAAACACTTTAACGAAATCGTAGATTAGAGAGCAAAAGCAAACGCAGATCGAAAAAATGAAATTGTGGATCAAAGAGATGAAAAATTACTCGTCTCGCTTTGTGGGAAGTGTGACCAAGTTGCTTGCATCCGAAAATCACGAATACCCACTAATGCGCAAGGTAAATGACTGTTGTTGTTGTTGTTGCATATTTTAACTTTGCCAAGTCATTCTCGTGTATTTTTATGCGTTTGCATTTTTAGACATTTAATTTGGATTTTGTAATTGTGTTAATTGTATTTCAATTTTATAGGTAATTATTTGGCGTACGGACAAGACAACACGAATTCCTATTTATATCCAACAAGTATCGATATTGCACATGAACTCAGATATCGATGACACATAAATTATTTTCCCGAATACTGTAAGAAATTCGAAAGCCAAATAGTGCGTTTTAATTAAACTCAATTAGAAATACGACTGAGTCCCATTCTGGGCAAGTGTTTGTTAAGTATAGACTGATTTTGATGGCACGATTTAGGTTTTTACTTAGTGGTGACACAAAGGGACCAACTATCGATATTATCTTGTGATTGCCCCACTTGTTAGGACAGTGTTGGCCAACAAAAAAGCTAGATCAGCAAACAAATATTAATGTATTATGTAATTTTCTTATTTGAAGTAGAATTTACATTCCAATATTTAAAAAAGGAGAACATTGCCTTGGATTTTTTTTGAAATGGCGTTCACGGCCACCGGATGAGTCCGAATTATCGTCACGACCTTTTTATCGGCATTGCATCGATAGATGTTCATATCGACGTGCTGTGCGTGCCCACTATCGATAGTTTTGACGATAACATTTGCCTATCGTAGAGAAAACATGCTATATAAAAAAAGAAGACAACCTAAAGCTAATATGTTTGATATAACGTGAGGCCAGAGCAACGACGGGACGGCGGCGAAAGAGACAAAAAAATTATAACTTAGTGTAGAAAAAAAAAAACGCAAGAGGCAACACGAACACGTAACAGGAAAAAAATTGTTCAGTTGCATGGAAAGGATTAGAAAATGAGCAACAACATGAACATAAACATAAACAGACCCAGTCTGGATTCATTGGATGAGGAGGGGAAGGCAGATGAAGAAATTGACCAATTGAGTGACAGTTCAAGCAGCAGCAAAGCGAGCAGCAGCACATCTCATTCGTCGCCAGGCAGTAATTCTGTGCACGATCGGCAGGAGCCGGATGTGGAAATTGATGATGAGGATTTAAGTGATGAGGATTCAGTTACGGGTTCAGAAGACTCTGAGGACGACGACGAAGATGAGGACGATGACGATGATGATGATGATGACAATACAACGTGCCAATCGGACGAATTGGAGCTGGCACAATTAACTGAACGAGATATATTCCGGGTACCACGAGGCCTCTGCGAGAACTCTACCATTTTCCATGAATTCTTTTCACTTGAGACTTGGCAAATGTTGCCGTTGCACATGCAGGCCCGTCTCCAGTCCTTTCTGCCGCAATTTAATCCGCCACTAATGCCAGCCGCGCAGGCCAGTGCCGAACAGCAACGTACGTTGGTCCAGCTTTTCAATGGCGGTCTCCAGCGCTTTGGTAAATCGCCGCTTATTCAGCTTCAACGCCAACTGGAAGAGGGCAATCTGAGACCTGATGTCCGGCAATTACGTCGCAGCATTGAAAACTCCAAACGTCGCGAACACCATTTCCAACAGGCCGAGCGACTTAGCCAATTGGCCAAAGATTTATTCCTATCTAGAGAAGAATTGCTACAGCATGCATATTCATCAGCTCCGCCTTCCACTGATGTTAATGGTTGGTCTGCGGCCTTAAAGCTTCCGTCGGTGCGGTCACGAAAACGTAAGTCTCCACCTACATTGCCAGTGGAGAATAAGTATTGTCTGCAACGGTCAAAAAAGCGTTATACCCAGGAATTAAAAAGTATCCTGCAAGAATTGAAGATTCAATCCAGTGATTTGAGTGCCGACGAAGAGGATGGCGATTCACTCGAGTTGAGGCGTACAATAGACGAGGCAAAGCTGATAGAACCGCACGATGTGGCCAATAATACGAAAGCCTCGAATGCAGCCGACAAGAAATGCATTTACAATACATTTTTCAAACGTCATTCCGGTTTAGATGATGAGCTGATCCTTCGACGCATGCAAGCTGATAGAATACCCCAGTTGAATGAACGTAATTTTAGGAAATATTTAAGAGACTACAAGCGCCGAAAATTGGAGCAACCGGTAAGTGGATGAAAATTCAAATCTCAAATATATTTCCTAGTCTATAAATCTTAAATTCGAAACTAACTTGCCTTTCCAGGATCTAGCTGATTTCGATACAACGGATATACGTCTTCGTGATATATGCACTCGTGCCCAATTTGTGGGTAACTTTAAGCCCGGACGAAAGCCTAAGGCATTGATGGCCCGACTGAATGCTACGCCGAATGCTAAACAAAATTTAAATCACAATTCATCAAAGGCACATCACACAGAGCCACCCGCATTAGTTCCCATTGGTACACCAGGGACTGCTTCCACTGGCGACCAGGAACTACTGAAAGATGATCCACAAACGTTATATGGGCGTCAAGCCGTCGAGGAGCACGTTGTCATTGATGGTCATTCGCCTCAACTGCCAAAATTAGAGCCACTAAGTGGAACTGTGTCTGGCCAAAGTGGTCATATAACAGGCAGTCCAACATCCGGGCAAGCGAATCCAACTGCAGTACCTGACACTTCCAATGCTTCTGGCGCGGTCGCGGGTGCTGCTCCTGCATCGGCACCAGCAACAGCACCACCTCGACCTTTGAGTTTACCCCGTCCCGTTTGCTATTTCTCCTTGTTAAGGGATTTATTCGTTTCGACACCTCAACACCGTTTGACATATGGAGAACTTCAAGGCTTGGTAACCAATTGGCGGGATAACTGCAGCAATAGTCATTCGAATTCTGCCACTTTGGAATGGATGCGTCATATGCCGGAATGGTCGATGCTTCTGCAATCGGCTGTTAACTTTCTATCTGGAGATTTTCCAACTTTGCCAGTGGAATATGTTCCATATATAGATTATAAAAGTCAGCTGGGTATCTACCAATGGATTGGAGCTGGACGTGATCTTGATGCCCGACTCATTTCGCTGTGTCAATTCTGGCTGCAGCGTCGTAAAGATGATGAAAAGTTAAATGCAAAAATTCGCCAGTCGGCTATCGGAAGCCAGTCGGCGTTGAGTGTGGATTCATTACCCACTCCGCCGCCACGTTGCCCCACCAGTTGGACAGTACGTACTGCCAATCAGGCCGAGATGTTAGAATTTCAACGACAAGAGCGTCTACGTTTTGAGCATCCTCATCGTCCGTTTACGTATCGTCTGAATGGTTATGAAAGCGTTGTCGGCCCTGTCAAGGGCATTTATACCCAAAGTCTGCCCCTCAATAAGGCGCGCGGACATGCTGTAATGGTCGATGATCGTCCGCCATATGTGACCATATTAACTTTGGTTCGTGATGCCACAGCCCGTTTACCGAATGGCGAGGGAACGCGTTCTGAAATCTCAGAATTGCTCAAGTGCTCGCAGTACATTAATAAACAGGCAGCTGAAAATGTTCTTCAGACGATAGTGAGTGGAGCTCTGGATCGTTTGCATGGTGGTATAGATCCTTGTGTGAGATACGATGCTAGACGTAAGATTTGGATCTATTTGCATCGCAATCGCGGTGAGGCGGAGTTTCGAGAAATTGCATCGACATAATCAAACGTTGGTCAAACAAAAACAGCAGCAACGGAAGCTACTGCAGCAGCAGCACCACCAACTAATGGTGGTAAAAACGACGCCAAACAAAAAGGACGAGGATGGCGAACCCTTGGAAGCAGCATTACCAGCATTAGTGCCGGCAGCAGTCAGCCAGGCATCGCCATTGATGACCATTAAGAAACCGTTGCCTGTTAAGACAAGTCCACCAGTGCCGCCTTTGAAATATCATATACCACCACCAACTGCTGCCTCCCAAAGTCATATCAATCCCATTCAGAAATCACTACTTAAGCCAGCAACAGGAGGAGCGGGAGCCGGGACACCTACGTCTGCAACTGGTAAATTGGCATCAAACTTTGCCATTACCAAAATTAGTCCCGCTCGTCATACCACACCCATTCTGGTATCAACGCCCACGGGCCTTCAGACTGTGCATGTGGCCACAAATGCCACGGCGAATTCCCCGCTAACCAGTAGTCAGCCAGTGGCTAGTGCTGCCAAAAAGTTAACAATTAAGAAATCTCCGTCAAGCATTGGCAATTTTATCATACCCCTGGAACAGGCGCAACAACAACAACAACAGCCGCAGCAACAACAAACAAAGACTGTGACCATATCGGCACGCCAGGGAACGCAGTTACCCAAAAATATTATACGCCTCTTGCCCACTGCGGCATCTGGAACTGGAGCTGCTGGTGCAGGCGGACCAGCTACTGCTGCTGCTGCACAGACAAAGCCAACTTCTGTTCAAATACTAGGTCATCGTGTTCTACCGCAACAGCAGCAGCAGCAACAACAACAATCCCCAGGGACGATTCGTTCCTTGCAACAGAAAATCGGAGCCGTTTCAATTATGGCCAATAAGACAATTACAGGCACTGGTGTAGGCGTGGCCTCTGGCAGTGGTTCAGGCACCATAGTCAGAATGTCCCCACAAGCATTTGCTTCACTGCAACAGCAGCAACTTAAACAAAAAGCCAATGCGAACACTTCAAATGCAAACAATTCAGCGGGTCAATCACCACAACAACAGCGGATAATAGTGGGTAAGTCTATTGTGGTGGATTAAAGCCTAATTCTTCTCACAACTCATCGTCTTCTTCTGCTCCTTTTCAGGAAACACTGCAATTTCATCGAACAAAAGCATTGTCTTCCAGGCATTGCCCAAAACCGTGCCTAAAATACTCACTACCAACAGTAGCAGCAGCGGAGGCACAAAACCCACAGCGAATTTATCGTCCCAGCAGCAAAGGATTGTTTTGCAGAATTTTAAGCAGCCTGCAACAGCCAGCGCCACAACCTCCTCTTCGCAGAGTAACACAAATGCTACACGTATAATACGTACAGCAGTCAAGGGAAATGGTACAAATCAAGCGACTACAGCCGGTGGAACAACTACTGTGGTGGTGGTGGTGGTGGGAATATCATCACTTTGGATAACCTTATACAAAAGAGCAATGCCTCCGCCACAACAGGTAAAATAATAACAAGCGGCAGCAATATCATCCAACTGGCCGCCACCTCTACAACGGGCAATGTCATTACACTGACACCCAATCAGAATCACAATCAGGTGGCCAAACCACGTATAGTAACCACAGCAGCAGGAGTCGGTGGCGGTGGCGGAGGCGGTACCACAAATGTGGTACCAAAGATTATTGGTAAAACGACTGTATTGCCGGGCAAACCTCTATTGTTGCAAGCCAAGACACTGAAGCATTTGGGAGCCGGCACACCTGTTAACAATCAGGTCGTGACAACGGCAACGCCGGCCAAAACAACTCAAAGTATTGTGATCGGTGGACAGACGGTGAAACTGCAGGGGGCGGTGAGTATAGCAATTTTCCATAGTTTAATTCAATATAAATCAACTCTGGGTTACCCCCTCTACAGTTACCCGCCCGAACAGCAAGTGGTGCCATGCAGACGGTTATAATGGGCAATCAATTGCTACGCCTGGCACCTGCCACTCCCAATAGCAACAGTAATCCTGCCAATGCCACCAATTCGGCCACCTCTACCAAAAGCCTGCCTTCGCCTACAGTGACAACGCCAAAGACCCTACTAATTGGTCCCGGTGGAGCTCAAACATTACGTTTGGGTAAAAATGTTCTGCTGGCCAATAAATTAACCAGCACCGGATCATCAGTGGCAGCCGGCGGCACCAATAACAGCACAAACAATGCAACTGGCACAGGTGGAAACAATTTGGTTTTTGCCGTCCAGGGTAATGGTGGGCAATTGTATTTCTCACATGGATTGCAGGGTGTCAACTTAAAGCCACTGTCTGGCATGAAAGTGATACCCATGACAAGCACTGCAAGTGGCGCAAAAACGGTTGGTGAAGGCGGCGCGCCAACAGTTGCCATAGCCGGCAAAACCCTGACTACAAAGCTGTTGCCAGCTACGGTTCTCAAGACGACTACAACAACAACAACTACTGGGAATGCTAATTAGAGAGAAGTCCGTGGAGAAGTGGCGGCCACAGAGGCTTCTTGTGTTTATTTAAGCCCGTTGTTTTCTTTTAATTTCTACTCTGCATCTATAGTTGAGAATTATTATGAGCTCTATTTTTCGATAATATTCTTTTTTTTTGTGTATTGTAATTAGTTTAGGCAAAAAGTTGAATTGCAATTATTATTGCTTGTAATTTAGGATAACCCCAGGATTTACCAATTATATATACATATATGTACATGAAAACACAAAAGAAAATGTTTTAAATCATAGCAAACCTCTAATAAAACTCAAGTGAATCAAAATGAATAAATTATCAAAATATTTTTATTGACTCTCTTCTGTCTGGAATGAGGGAAGGTGACACTAAATCTGATGATAAATTCTGGAACATCTAGAAATTATATTTAAATTCACAAAACTTGTTGGATTTTCAACATTGTTCAAATTAAGCTAACAGATTGGAAAAAAATTCACTTAATGTATAGGTTAACAATTTTGTGAGAGCCACAGTCCTCTCTATCAAGATTTTTTTTTGTTTGCAACAAAATGTGGAAAATTCTGTCTTTCTTTTTTAATGGCAACTATTTGTATAAGTAAAATTAATTTCACCTGAACGGAAATCATTCAGAAAGTATTTTAAATTCAATTATCTCGAAACATTCCAAGTAAAAGATAAATGTAAATATAAAATTATTAAATGGAAATCCGAAACAAAAAGTTAATCTGCTGTTGTAGCAGATTAGCTCTTTTTTTTAGCCGATCTAAATAGCTTAGGAATACATTTTTTAAATAGGATTCAGAGTTGGTTGGCTTTTAACATTGCCATTAAGTAAATACACATATAATTTTAATGAAATCAAAATGGTTCCGTTGTGTGATTTTTGAAATGACGATTCAATTTAATTTTCAAATTGAACGATTTGCCACAGATGGGACAATTGTAAGAGGCTTTTTCTGTGGATGCTGAGGACGGAGACATTTCTGTTGTTGAAGTGGTTTCTAGGTTGCTATTGTCTTGTGGGCTATCATTGTAATGGCCTAAACTCAACTGGGATTCAATAATGGATTCTTGACTTGTTTGCGATTCGTCTAGCGTGGGTTCAAGCTCAGATTCTCCACACGTTTCCATGGGAATTGTGGAAGAGTGTAGTAGTGGTGATGGTGAAGGCTCTGTTTTGAGTGACTTGTGGGTGGCCAGCACATGATTTTGTAAATCTTGAGGATTGCCAAATGTATCGTCACAAAATGCACACTGAATGACGCAGGAGGAGTGAAGTGTAGTTGGTGGAGCTTCATTTAACTTTTGGGTCAGTTCGGCTTCACGTTCTAAAAGGAAATCAAATGACAAATAAGTATAGAAATCAAAAATATTAATGCAATTATTACCCTCTAGATGCTCATTGAGGTGACTTTGAAGCAGTTTATGCTTCATTTTTTTGCCACAAAACTTGCATTTGGTTTTCGTATGGACGGCCAAATTGTGCTCTTTCAGTGTGTCCTTTGAATTACAGAAGAAGCCACATATTGGGCATTTCATATGTCTTTGTAATTTATGCCATTTCATGTGAAATTTCAGTCGGGACTCGGGAGCATTTACAAATTTCTTGCCACAGATATAGCATTCACAGTCTTTAAGCATATGAACACGTCGCATATGGTCCATATGTTGATCCTGATTGGAGGATTCATATGTGCACAACTTACAATAGACCTTAGACTCAGGGAGTGGTATGGGCAAGTTTAGATTGGCATCATTGCCACCATCGTAGTCGTAGGTGAATTTTATTATATCCTCCTCTTCCTCCTCATCATCATTTTCGTTACCACTATTGCTTTCATCGTCGATTGCTACGATATCGATTGCTTCATCTAATCCCGCCGAGGCTTCGATTTTCGTTATATTCACATTGCTCGCCTGAACATTAGGAATAGGCATTTCTACTGTTAGTGCTGGCACTCTGGCCATGTGCTCCTCCTTGATAGGCACATGCGGTATATCAAAAGCGGCACGAACTCTCGTACTGCCATCTTCGTCACAGCTTTCTTCATCACTCAGATAGACAAATGCAACAAATTTCTCCTCTTGTTCAGGTGGCACATCAATTTCTTTCTTAATATTCATTTCGAATGGTTTCAGTTCCAATTCTTCATATTGTTGCTGGGCCTCCAGGCAACTGCGTTTAAATTTTAACACCTTACGGAATTCCGCTATGCAGACCACGCACATGTATTGTGGACGGCCATCGTCTTTGACTACCTGTAGAAGAATCCATAACAAAATTCCTTTGCATTGTTTTACTAATTATTAGTCATTGAGATTAAGATTAAGTGTCACCTCCATATCCCAGGCCTGCAACTGTTGCAGTATATCCGGCATATCTACTTCACTACCCGTCTTATCCATTAAACTGAATATGGGTTTCACTATGGCCCGTTCCAGATCCTGGCTCTTTGTAAAAAAAACGCCGCAGGTCCGGCACGGCTCCACCGAATCTTCATCCAAGTCGTTCATATCCGTGTCGAAATCCATCGTCTGCGATTGCAGCTCCGTTTCCAAATTACTTGCTTCTAGGAGACAAATTCTAAGACCGACTCCCAAGGATTTGTTCGTTTTCTTTTGTTTTAATGCCAGACAGAGCGCTTCCTCAAATTGTTATCGATAAATACAAAAGCTAGAGATGGAACATTTGAAACAGTATTAGCAAAACCAACAAAAATACAATTTTGATATTAATTCTCTGAAATATTATTGTTTATATTCCACTTTATTCATTGTTAGCGAAATAAATTTAAACTCGAGTAACATTTATTGTGTTTTTTATTAATGGTAATTCGATTTATATATATGTTTCGCATAATTTTGGATATTTATATATGTAGGATGGTGGAAAGAAATTATGAAATAACTAAAATCTTTTTTATTGCAAAGAATTTTACGCTTCGAAATCAATCAATTTGCGTATTTAATTTCCCTTAGTTCATCCTCACCAAGAAGCTCCACCTGGTCCTCGGAGTTGTATTTTAGATTTTCCGCCAACATAACAGCATTCTGGTGGCATTTTGTCTCCTCATGCTGACGCATATGGTGTAGCAGGCGGAAATCCTTGTGACAATAATCGCAGCGATATAGTTTAATATCCGTATGGATAAGTTCATGTTTAGACAGGGAATGTGCATAGGCGAATGCTTTGTCGCACACCTTGCACACATATGGTTTAACGCCGCGATGGACACTACGAAAACAAGGTAAACATAATTGAAAAGCGTTCTTAGCATTGGATGTGAATGTATACTCACTTCTCATGGGACTTGAGCACACTCTCATAGTAGAACTGGCGACTGCAGTAGCTGCATTTAAAGGGTTTGCTGCCCGTGTGCGAATACATATGCTTGCGAAGCTGTTCCCGCACCTGGAACTTGGCCTCGCAGAGTCTGTAAGATGTAATAACGAAAATGAGACCCAAGATTTCATTTTTAGAAGTACCATTTCACTTACTCGCACTGGTACTGAAATACAGCATCATGCCGCCGTCGATGCTCCAACATTCTGCTACGTTTCTCATAGAAATTGCCACACACATCGCAGACATAGCCACCTTTCTCGGCTCCATCCGAGGTGCGCAGCGAGTTAAAGCCACGGCGGGCTTTGCTACGCCGCACCTTCAAATTAGTTTGGGCTGCTGCTTTAAATGCCATGTCCTGGGTGGAACTGTCTTCGAAGCCCTCTGCTGACGTTGCTTTGACGCCATCACCACTTGTGGTCTCCAGCACAATTTCCTGCTGATCAGGATTCATCTCAAGTGAATAGTTTTCCTCCAAGTATTCAATATCGTCTAACAATACTTCCTGTTGCTCGCCAATCTCTGCATTAGTATTTGCATCCACATCCAGATATGCCGCATTTTTTTGGTCTTGATCATCCATTATGAACATGTCTTCTTGTGTGACGTCTTCCTCCTTCACTATCACATCTTCTGTATCTGCCTCCCCGTCGACTTCTGTTTCGCCTTCTGCTTCTGCATCATTGTCCTCCAACAACAGTCCCATGTCACGACAATATGATTCAATCTCGGCCTGCTTGCGCAGCGCCTTCTCTCGAAATTGATAGGCCATATTCAATTCCACCTTGCAAGCCTTGCATATACCATCGGGAATGGGTTCGTGACCGTTTAACTTACTGTACGAGACTCCAAGTAGTTGAATTAGCATTTCATTTGGAGTCTCTTCGCCCTCCTCCCTGGATTCGTCAAGGGGCTGTAATCGCACACTGGGCTCCAAGCACACCCGACACGAATTCGGTCCAAGTTCGCCACGCATATTCTCAGTTCTATCCTTGCTGGTTTGCTTGTGGTTCAAAATACCGCAACAGTATTTCAGTGTTAAAATTTGAGTATTGGTCGTAAAGTGTTGTGTAAAAGCGTCTGACAAATCGACAACAACAATTCAGATCGCCATTTTCTTTCATTGCAGGGTTGGCAACCACGTCGAACGGCTAACAAAAACAAGACAAATAAATGGTCACACTAAACATCTCTGTAAGGTATATTAGGGATTTTCCCAAACAAACAAACAGACCTACACTTAAGGTTTCTACCTTTTCTGTTGGTAGTCAACCGAAACTGTGTTCGTTAAGCAACATTTTTTTCCCAAAAATATCTATTAGTTATCCGAAGCGTCCGTTAACCGAGGGTCCACTGTGTATAATAATTTTGTGTTTTTGTCCTGTTGATGTGAGCAATATATTTCGATAGATTTATGATCATATCTTTTGGTTGACTAGCCAACTATCGAAATTACGGCCACATTCAAGTATTATTAATTTGCAACATCCGGCCACACTCTTGTGTATTTTTCGAGACGCAGACCTGATGAATAATAGGTGGTCTCGTCGGAAGCGAAGCTTACGAAGTATACACTTAACTTCACTGCGCGGCATTGTAGTCACATCACCATCTCACTCACACTCAATACAACACTCAATACTATTCGTTTCCTCGCACTTATTGAAGCATACGTTAGTGTATGTCTCTTGCCGACGGACCCCTTATGTTATTTCTCTGCGCAGAACGGAAGATATTTCTTATCGCTAAAAAATTAAGGAAAAATGGAATATTCCATAGTATTTTATAATAGTCTTATTAGAAAATAGATAGAACGAATTGTGAATACAATAAATTGACAATTTCGTGTCGCATTAAGCAAGGACGAAAGCTCCAAAGAGAGTGACAGAGAAGGCGATAGAGCAAAGCAAACGAAAAGAAAAATAAATATAAATCCAACACACACACACACACGCACGCAAGCCAAAAAAAAGAAAAAAAATGTTTATTATCTCGCTCTCACACTGCTACCACTACTACCACTATTGCGTCGGGCCAGTTATCGACTTGGCAATCTTCATCTCCTAAAGCGACACGCGAATACGAGTGTTTAACAGAAAATTTGATTTCGTTTCCTTATTGCGCCCACTTCGCTTTCGACACCCTCTTCATCCACCCCTTGCTTGTACTCGGTAGAACAAAAACAACAAGTGTATAGTGTTTGTCTCAGTGTGGCCTGTACGGAGGCGCCGCTAGCATTCCTAACATGTCCGAGAAGCATCATTGGGCGAAATCAGCGGCGCCAACAGCAGCTCCAATTCCGGTTCCAGTTCCATCGACAGCAGCCTCACTTCAACGGGGGGTGACAGCGTCAGTTCATCCTCATCCTCAACCCCCCCACCATCCCTCCTACGGCATTCAAGGATTGGGTTTGAGTGGCGAAATCCCTTATACCTCTGGACGATTTCAGGCCCCGCCCATTCATCACAATGCAAATAAATTAACTTCTCCGTTAACTATTGTCCCAGTTGGGCCAGGCTTTGGAGCTGTACCGCTGCAAGTCTCGCCGACGTCTCCACACACAAATGTACCTGTAGCTGCACCCAGCGGCTTTGTGCCTCCTCCGTTTTCCAATGCCAGTGCCGCTTCCAGTGGTCCAGTGGGATCAAATCAAACAGTTGGTGGGAGCTCTTCAGTGCTTCAACCAAATCCCTTCGCTTCAGCAGCCAATAATGCCGCCGGTTTGGCATTGGTTAATGCTGCTCTTAACTTCAATCCAGCTCAGCAGCTGGAGCTAGGCAAGATTATGCATGCCATGCACGCCTCTGGAGCTGGCTCGGCCACAGGACCGGCTTGTGCAGCAACTGCACCAATTATTGCAGCGAATGCCCCTCCACAGATAGCCCAGTCAAATGTTCCAGCCACATCAAGGCATCCGGGAGATGCTAGTGGCGTCTCTAGTGCCGCCAGTGCAGGAGTCATTAATTCTACAATAGCTGAGAACGTCATGAATGCCATGTCCTCGGATGATAAAATGCAACGCGTTCAACAGGTTATTGAGTCCAGTTTGGAGTAAGTGCATCAAAGACTTAATCTCTAATCGTGATTCTATTATAACATAAATATATATTCTCCCATCTTTTTAGCGACAATGCCAAACACCAAATATCGCAAATATTGGAAGGGGTGGCCAGCTTGAAACCCATAGAAAAACTCTTTCTATATTTACGTCTACCCGGTGAGAGTTCAGACTCAGATCCCTTAAGGCAACCACAAAATCCGCTGGGCACCCGATCGGAAATAAACCACACCATCAATTGGGTCCGATCTCACTTAGAGCACGATGCTCAGGTCTCCATACCCAAGCAGGATGTTTACAATGATTATATGTGAGACAATATAATAGTTTTGCTCTTTTATTCAATCGGCTTAATTGTTATTCCTAATCTTTCAAGTGCCTACTGCGAACGTTTGAGCATCAAACCGTTGTCCACGGCGGATTTTGGAAAAGTTATGAAGCAAGTTTTTCCTGGCGTGAGACCCAGACGTTTGGGAACGCGTGGAAATTCACGTTATTGTTATGCAGCAATGCGTAAGACCACCAAGCTGACACCACCGCAATTGCCTCAGATATTTCAGTTGAAAGAGGAACATTTTGAGGCTGGTGAGGACGGGGTAACGCCATCTAAGTCTGAGCTCCTGCCTGGTGTAACTAGTGCATCATCTGCTGCGGATGGCGGTGACGATAGCATAAATGTTGTACGGGTTTGGGCGGAGAAATTGCTCAATACCAAACTGGATAGCATCACGGAATTGGCCACACGCATTCGCAGTAACAATGCAACCATAGTGGGTCATCCAAATGTAACTGGCAAAAAGTATACACCCAGAGAACCCAAGGAGAAACGTCTACTGACTGTAGGTTTGAGTAATTGTGTATCATGTTGTGTAGAAATTACTAAGAACTTGTTTCCCCACCAGGATATGGGTCCACTGAAAAAACGGCGAAAGAAGAAACGCAAGGGTTCTACATCATCCGAATCCAGTTGTCATCAATTATCAGGGCATTTAGATGCAGGCAGCAGCCAGGAGGCCAGTCAAGATGGTCTTAAGATTAAACAGGAGATTACTGATTCACCCAATCAGGCACAGTCCTATAATTATGTAACTGCTCAACAACAGCAACAGCAACATCAATTATTGCCCATGAATCTTGCACCTACGGAGCCAAGAAGCAACAACAACAATAATAACAATGCCGTTCGAAATTTAACACCGAAAATTATGGAAATGTCACCACCAGTTATCAAAAACGAGGTGGAGGAATATAATACATCTAATATATTTTGTAAAAAAGTACTCAAGGCTCAACAAACCAAAGGATTTTGGGCCAATTCACCAAGCAGTGGCGGTTCAACAGGAGGCGGGGGGCGTTGCTAGCGGACTAGTTCCACCAGTTATAACAACAACATCGGCAACACCACCGCCGCCAAGCGGGCAACTCTCTATGGGGCCACCCTTGCAAATGGGCAGCTCGATAAGTCCATCGAGCAGTCTTACAGCTGGCGGTGGCGATGCAAGCTCAGCCACATCCGCGCCCACACCCACACCAAAAGTAGCTTCCCGTAACAGCATGATGCTGTTACGTGCCAGACGATTGATTGCCGCCGAAAATGCAGCTGCATTGGCCGCCGCTGCTGAGGATTCCGGATTACCAGAAAATCTGGGCTTACCACGTGAGCGTGTAATTAGCATTTGCAATATGGATAAGCACGAACTGGACGATTATTTTCTACCCGGCGAGGAAGATGAGAATTCAGAGGGTGCCGATACCGAGCTGCTTCAATATTTTCAGATGGGAGACGCTGAGGAAAAACAACTGAATTCCTTGGATGCTCTAGCAGAACAGAACAGAATTCCACAACAGCAACAAGACACGCAATTGGCAACTGGAAATGGAGTAGCCGTGAGGGTAATGCAATTGGGTGATGGAATGGAGGCGATACCACCAGCTGTAGCTACAGAAGGTGCATCTTCATCCTCCTCCTCCTCTTCCGTTTCAATTGCATCATCGATGGCTATGCCATCGCCTCAGGGTTTCATTCAAGCCAGTTCAAGTCAGTCAGCGAATAATAATAATGTGGGTTCTGCCTCAGCGTCTCTGGCTCTAATGTCACGAAAGCATCAACAACAACAACAAACGCAGCAACAGCAGCAGCAACGTGCCAACCTTAATCCCAATAAGCGTAAAATTAGCCTAAGCAATGCTTCCAGCAATGGCAACAACAAGAATTGCATCTTTTTGCCCATATCACCAAACATCAATGCCACGACGGCTGTCATCCAACAGTCAACGAATCCAAACAACAATCCCTCCAGTAGTAATCAGCAGAACTGCTTTGCCAGCCCCGGTCTCAGTCGGATGCGTCAGATGCGTTCACAGCTCTCGCTGACGGGCAAACAACAATCCCTGGACTTTGATAATGGACGTGACCCCATGATTGGGGCAACACGGAAACGTCGCAGCTATGTCTATAGCTATCCCAGTGCCAGCACGACATCAGCTTCTGCTCCACCAAGTCCATCTCTGTTGCAGCATTGCAATGCAATGGGTCCAAGCACCACAACAATATGGCCTATATCAGCTTCTTGTACAAATTTCTCGGAAAATCCCGGTGTAGATGCCATGGATCTGGAGACAAGTCTGGCCTTGACTGGCAATGGCGATGATGATTTGGAGCTAACCGAAATTCAGCGTTCACAATCGGTGCCATTGTCCCAATTGCATTCCCGCAGCAGTCCGAATTTCAATCGTCAGGTTAGTTTCTATTCGGAGAATAGCCAAAGCAGTCAACAACCCATCAAAGATGTGGATGTCGATGTAGATACGGGTCTGCTCTACGATGGCGTCGATGTTAGTGCATTGATCTCGCCCAGCTTTAACGATAAGTTCAGTAGCATTGCCCAGCAAACGGGCGGCACTACTTGCAGCTCATCGGCTGGCTCATCATCGGGCTATAGCAGTGGTAGTGGTGGTAGTATAGGAATTGTTTCCCGTTCCGTGCCCTCAACCCCATTGCCTCATCAACAGCTGAATGGCAGTTCCCATTTAACGAATGCCGCAAATGTCGCTATTCCTGGCGAGGTGACGCGGACAGCTTCAAATGGTTTCTTTAATATCTCTCCATCCTTTACTTGGGGTAACCATCATCAGGTGACCCCTGCCAACACTTACTCAGCTGCAGCTCCAGCAACTTACAATGCACGCAATTCTCTGGATATATCGAAATCTATGCCAACCACGCCCATAACAACGCCCTGTTTTCGCTATAGCCCAATCGAGATGCGTAGAGATTTCCTCCTGAATGGCAATACCATCGATAGCCTGCCGTCATCGTCAACAACAACAGCGACAAGCTTCGTTGGTGGCTCTGGGAACGATGTAACAGCAGCAGACTCTGTGGCCTTGACTCTTAGTGCGGACAATTTAATGGATGACAGTGCACCGAGTAGCTCAGATGTAGTTGAAGCCATAATTGGTGATGCCTCCGATATACTCGGTAATTTGTAGAATTTGCCTGAAGAGAAAGCTCAACAAGGAGATGGAGAAACAATAAAGAAGCAAGCAGGAAGAAGTGACCCACCAGGAGGAGGAGGGGGAGCAGGTGGAGCAGGAGAATGTAATGGCTTATCTGCTCCAGCATGTGGACGATTTGTAGTTTAATCTATCATGTCGCGTGTCGTCTTCCGTCTCCTGTCTTTCGTAGAAGTGTCCTTTGTTGTTTCTGAGCTTTCTCTTCGTAAACGAAACACACCCTTTTCCTCCCTCAATTCCCATGGTTTCATTTACATGAAAGGATCAATTCATATGAACCACCATCCATTTATCAGTAAGTGTTGGTTTTAGATGGTTGATCTTATAATAAGATTTCCTTTAAGTCTATATGGAAACAAAAACATCTTCTGGCTGGACCAACTAACAATGAACAAACTCAAAAACAAAAAGAGTCATAAAACAGATCAGATCTGCCCAAGTCGAACTTTACTTTCATTATAAGATCTACCAGTGCCTTTTAAAGCCAACTCTTATGTCTATGTATCTATCTATCGTCTCCCCTCAGGCCCTTGTTGTATGTATATATATATATATATATATATAAAATACATATATTCTATATATATATATATATATTTATAAAAAAAGAGTGGCAAATTGTTAATGCCATTCATTTTCTGTATGTAGTTGATTAGTTTTTAAATGTTACAAATCTTACAAAGAAAACAAAACAAAAAAAAAAAAGAAAAACAAAAACGAAATGAACTTGAAAAGTCTGAATGAAACAAATGAAACAAAAATGTGTGCAGCGGTTTTAAGAAAACGATAACCAAACAAATTTAACAAATCTACAACAACAAAAAAAAAACATAATCTTTTGATATAAAAATGATGTAAAGAGTGCGAAAGAGCGAGAGAGAAAAAGAACGGAAAAATTACAAATTTTAGTGTTTGTGGTGTTTAAAATTTAAATTTTGATTGGATTGTGTGTGTATGTATGATGTTTGTATTTTCAAAATATTCAAAATTGGCCTCTTGGGATTTCATCCCCCGCCCCTTTTCTCTCCATATATTTCGATTTTATTAACCAACTAAATCTATTCTAAATATATATGTCTATCTTATACAAAACAAACAAAAACAAAGAGAAAAATCAAACTTTTCTAAACATATTTTCCCTTTTGTCATCTTTGGATTAATTAGCCCTAGGTGTTTGATTGTTGTTAAATGTGTGTTGCCCTTTATTGCTTTGTTAATTAATTGTTTATACATTAAGTTGAATTTTCCATAGAGTTTTCTTCCTCCACCCCCTTCCATGTGTTCCCAGTTACATTGTTTATGATAGGTTTCCTTTCTTCTTTTAGCTTTAATGCATTTTTTAAAAATCATAAAATTAAACATTTGTATGTATGTGTGAGTGGAAATTTCAATGTTTATTTGTTTGTAAAACAAAGTAAAGAAAAAACACAAAACAAAACCTCTTTTTCGTTTAAAATTTTAAATGTTTTTTTTTGGTAAGAATACAAAATTTAAAATACAAACATATATCTATAAATGTGCCTCAGGCTTTATTGTAAAACAATTATAAATATATATATATATATACATACACATTTACCACAAATGGAATAAAAATATACAATTACATGCAGACAAGCATAAGAAACGAATGAAAACAATGAAACATTAGCTACATACAACATATACACACACACACACACATAAATAACAAAATAGTTTAATAGAAAACGTTATACAAGAATGAAATTTTTACAACTTAGGCAAACAATTAATTCACAGATTTATTGGGGAATCTGTACAGAGTCAGCAATTAATAAGTAATATTATGTAAAACCAATAATAATAACAATAGATAATCAATCAATATGCATTGATCGATTGCCAGCAAACGAAACAAACAACAAATCAAATACAATTTAAGTCAAACAAGAAAACCTGCAAAACCGCTTGAAAATAATTAAATAGCAACTATTCACACACACACACACACATTTTGTATATGGAAATAGTCCTTACATCTATCTAAAACTATATTGAAATTCAAAACAACAACAAAAATCACAGCCAATCAACCAAACAACCTTCAGTAGAGATCGATCAATACCAAATCCATACATCCATTTTGGGAAACAAGAAAAACCAAACTGGAATTTTTATATAAAATCTATGTACACCTAATTGAACGCAATTAAACTTCACATTCATGCAGCAAGCGAACTAATTCAATAAAAATCTATGGAAACAAATGAAAACCAAGTGTTTGACTAATGTACAAGGTGGCGCAAAAGAAGTCATCCGATGTTGTTTGGCTTTTACTTTTTTTAAATGGAAAATTCGAAACCTTTAGAATTAATTGTGCTAAGTCGAGAAGATGATATCGGACAAATGGGGCCGTCACAATTCATTGCCATACGGGCTCGTTTTATGGCATTTTCCATCACTTCGGCAAGCGTTTTGGACGATAAATTCTCGGATTCGTGTCGGATATTTTCCTTGAGGGCTTTCAAGGTCTCAGGCTTGTTGATGTAAACACGGGAATTGAATAAATCCCATAAACAGAAGTCCGGGACCGTTAAATCGGGCGATCTGGCGGGCCAGTGCCAATCGCCAAAACGCGAAATAAGGCGACCCGGAAACGCGTCCTTCAGAATATAGACATAATTATTCCGCGTTCTTGGGGAGTGTATCGCTCCATGGCTTATTCACTTGTATTCTGTATCTGTCTAGTCCACAAATGTCAAAACAGATTTGACATTGGCGGCCTTTTCCAAAAATGAGAGCATCTTCGAATAGGGTGATTTCTTTTGCGCCACCTTGTAGAAGACGGGGAATTGGCAAAAAAGGTTTAACAACAAGTTTATCAAGTTGTTGTCATTCTAAAACTGATTTCTCCTGTCGCTGAAATAATAATATAGATTTGTGAATAAGTTTTATTAGGTCCTTCTTCTTGGTTAGTAGCCTGTTTTTCGGACCCTTTTTAAACAAAGATTATTATTTGAAAACAAGTAAACTAAACGAAATGTTGACAATCCGCGCCTCTAAAATTAAACACATTTGTCCGTATTAAATATCCAATAATATTGACCCAAGGTGTACGGAACTATAGTCCTATATTGCTGTCGGAAAGTTTGTTGTACAATTTTGAAGATCCAAATTTCATATTTCTGCGAGCGTCGTATTGTTGCCGGGACACTGGGGCGACAATGTCGTCGGAACGTCCGTTAAACAGACAAGCGACTTTACTCACTCAGTTCCCGAGGAGAATGTCTAAAATTTTGGTGTATATGTATTTAAGGCCACTTCTTCATTGATTTTTTAGTACAGCCTTAATAATAATAGCGGCCCGATACGGATGATTCATCTCATCCAGGTTATTTTAAATACACCTAGACCATGCTTTGCGTTGGTTCGGTTTGCGTTTTTTTCGAACTTGAGTCGCTGATCAATTAGCACTAATTCTCATTATGCGTCGTTTGATTTCGTTGTTGCGTTGTCCAAGAGTCGTTCGTTAAAGTTAAATTTTGAAGGTATGGATGAGGCTGACATAAACGAATTGCTAGCCTCGCACAACCACTAATTCTTCAATGATGAACTTTTCCAACTGGAATTGAATATCGCTCATGAAAATGATGACTGTGACCGCCTAGAAAACTACAAGAAACAAAACTTTACCTTTAAACAAATTTCTGAAGCAATGTGTTTGATTGACGAATGTATGAAGATTTTAATTAAAAAACGATCCTGACAGCGAAAGAAGTCTTAAAGTGTCCCAGGCGGTAGCTGTGAATATGAATTGCTATTTCATTATTGATTATTGATCATTATCAAGAGCTTTCAAATCGGCGGCGTAAAGTGCAGTCGAACGGACGTACAGATCGACACGGATATATGTACGACTCGGCTTCTCATTGTGATAAAAATATATTTATATGTACATATATATATCGGAGTATGCATCAAAGCCTACTATGTTGCTTTGAGATTGTCAGGTGTCAGTGCATTGTGTAATTTACAACACTGCCGTGCAGGGTTTGCAGACTGACACCTGAGATGTTGGGGCCTAAGCAACATGTTGACTAATAAATGTTGCCAAAGTACGAGAACTGTCATCATGTGAGGTCCTATATAAGACGAGGCGTTAAGCTCAGAGAAGTCAGTAATAGCCATCCCAGGTCCGGAACTAACAAATACAGTTCATTGTGTGAAGTAAACCAAATTCTCGTGAACGATGTCCTGCCAGGGACTTCAACAGGGACTTCGACATATACTTTATGCTGCCCAATTTTATAATACCCTCTGCAAGGGTATACAAATCATTCGAAAATGAAACCTGAGCTATTTTTGTCTTGATTTGCACTTCAATTATGTATATACCTAATTGATTGTCAAGCTCGACAGATCACCTCATATAGTAGGCGAAACAAAAAGCGTTTCCAATTTAGCTTTAAAAACGATTAAAATCTTAATTAAAATCGATTAGGAAACGGAAACAGGCCTGTTTAAACGGAAAACCCGTTTATTTTGGTGAGCTTTGGACACTTGCCCCAATTTATCCACAATTGTATAGTTGTCAAAATTTGTATACAGTAAAAGCTCAAGTCAAGGTCAGCTCCTGCAGGCGGACATATCTCGAGACCGGATTAAGTTTACAGTCCCAAGAGTTTTAGCATCACGGACAAAAAATGCTTTTTTATAGAACATAATACAGCGCTTATCATATTGGTAACCCACGTCCATTTATCTAAAATTTCCCCGTGTTCGATTTTTTTAGGTGGGGAACTGAAAAATGTATTTTAGAAATAAAACCAGTTGGTCGGGGCTATCTTTGACCATGTCAAAGTTTATATACCCATCAAATGGAAGAACATTTTATCTAATTATTTTAATGATTGCGAATGAACGGCCTAGAATCTTAGCATAGGAAATAAGGAAGTTATTAATCAAAGTCACTGTTTTCCACCGATCGTTCCTATGGGAGCTATATGATATACTCACCCGATTTTTATCAAATTCGGAACAGATATAATAAACTAAGAAATGTTAAACTTGAAAGCAATCGCATGAAAATTAACAAAGTTATTGACAAAAGTCGTTGTTTTCGACCGATCATTCCTATGGGAGCTATATGATATAGCCACCCGATCTTTATCAAGTTTACAGGGGTTTATAGGTGTAATAGACTTACCAATATTAAATTTCACGACAATAGCTAAGAAAAACACCGAAGGTATTGAGAAAAGTCACTGTTCGTGACTTTAACGTTTGTATGGGAGCTATACGATATAGTGGTCCGATCCGGCTGAATCCGAGATATACAAACTGTGCAGTATATACAAGGTTACATGCATTTCAGCTCTGTAGCTCCAACGGTCTAGGAGGAGTTCGCGTCGATCCAGACGGACGGACGGACATGGTTATCGTCTCGTCGTGCTGATCAAGAATATATATACTTTGTATGGTCATAGATGCTTCCTTCTATGCGTTGCACACTTCTGACCAAAATTAATATACCCTTTTTGCAAGGGCATAAAAACGAAGAGTGGGCTATAAATATGGTTAGCACTGTAATTCAAAAGTGAACAGCCAATTAACTCGTAAAAAGTAAAATGATGAATCAAATTTACAAGCCTTGATTTTAAACCTTACCAACACCCAAATCCCTTAAAACGTAAGAATAAGAAAATTCTAATCGGTGCATTTTTGTTTAATCCTTCATATATCCTGATCGGAAGCTCGTATCCTCTCTTATGAGCACTTAAATGAAAGGTTAATTAATTGTCCAACTATTGGTCAAAGATACGATTCGACATAATTTACCGTTTCAAAGCAATAGCTGGGTTTTAGAACATCCCCCGAAATTGCAGATGTCAAAAATACCGGGGCAATGTGGCGAATCGGCGTTTTACAAGTTTTTTATATAAAATAAAGCGATTTATCGAAAAAAAGCAGTATACAAACAACATATAGCTTTATCTTAAGAAATTTGTTTTATCTGGTTAGATTACGACCTATTTGAAATTTAAATCAAACCTTGCAATTTAGAAGGCTCGAGGTCAATCTTCCAATAGATGATTATGTATTTCAAAGGCAACACAAAAAGGTGAGCAGGTTGTCTGTATAGCTATTTGAAGAACCAGCAAGTTCTGTCATCACAAGACTTTGCTAAAGAACTTTGGAATTGCAATAGCGATACCATGTCTTCAACGCTAGAATTAGTTGGGAATTGCAGCAACTAAATGAAGCGAAAAAAATCGTAGTCAGAATTTTGTTTCACCAAGTAAAATTTCTTAACCAAACTCCAATTTTCTATCCTGGATTTTGGGGAGGGATTTACCCTATTTCACCCCCCTAAATCCGCTACTGCCAACAATGTTGATTGGTTTAGAATTTCATTTATGATTGTTAATTTCATAGTTTGTATGGCGGCTATATGATATAGTATTCTGATTCTACTAGTGCGCCATTTTGCCCCACCCTTAGTTTTAGCATTTTAAACTTAAAATTTTAAAAGTGTGTGAATTCTTTTCAAATAAACGAATTACCCCCCATAAGTTAATACATGCCGCAACCTGTTTTAGTTAACATCAATCAAAATTAAAAATTTAATCGATGTTTTTGAAACCATTTCTTGGCGAAAAAATTGATTTTTGAGGCTGAAAATTAGATTCATTAGAGATTAGACGTCTAAGTTTATTATCCAAATATAGCCTAACGAAATGCGATCCTATGACACTTATCACTTTTTGGATCGTGCTATTGTAACTCAAGATAATTCGACTGCGCCGGGTTGCCCCCTGCGCCGATTAGCCCCCTCTCCCCTATATATGTACGAACAGGGTTTTCTTTCTGTATGTCAGTTATTATAATATTTTAATATTTTTTATTAAACGTTTCGAGTTTAAAATAATAATAATAATAATATGCAATAAATATTTGTTTTGTTTGTTTGTTTTTTATAATATACATAATACCATTTTGTTTTTGTATGTTAAGTTTAATATGCTGTGTGCTGTTGTTGTTGTTGTTGTTATATATTATTGATTTATTTGTTGTTTTTTTAGTTGCTTATGCATCCTCTACTCTCTTTTTAATGTCGTTCCTATTATGCTTTACATGTAAATTTAACTATCTTTGTTTATTATTAATAATTTGTTGTATTATTTATTTATGCACATTATGTACATTACACATTCATTTAGTTATTGTTTTTATTAATAATAGCGCCAAAATAATGTTTCATTTGCTACAACTGATACGATTCGCCCCTTTAGACTGTGACTTTCTGTATATAATGGGTATATATCTATATATATATATATATCGTGTATGTACGTATAAAAATCGATTAATGCGCCTTACGATTTCGTTATTTTGTTTTTAATAATAGTTTATACACTACGCCTAATAGCACTAGCACATTTTAAATGATCGATAGCCGACTTTTGTATCCTTTAATGTTTATATATGTCTGTGTGTATATATATTCCATAATGTTTTCCTTTCTTCTGTGTTAACATTATATAAAACGCTATTTGTTGTAAGATTAGATTTTTACTTTTGGGGTCGTTTACGTATAGGTATATGTATATATACTTGTTGGATTTGTTGTTGTTTGTTAAACTTTTCAACTTTGTTTTAAATGCGCTTGTAAATTATTAATATTATTTTCAATTTGTTAATTATTTTTCGGATTTCCTGATATTTGACTTGCTTTTGCCATTTATTTTCCTTCTAATTATTTTATTTTTATATCGAGATTAAATATATTTATATATATATATGTATATCAAATTGTTGTTGTTATTCATTTCGCTGAGGTGGAAAATTCTTTTTATTAATAAGGTTACTTGTTGTTGTTGGTGTTGGTGTTTTTCTGCTGTTGTTGCTGATTTTACATTTCTTTTCTTTATCCTGTTGCATTTTGTATACATTATTCCTTTATTCTGTTTCTGTTTCTGTTTCTTCTATTTTCTATACACATCTTCTAGTTCAGTTTTTTATTTTGTATCTTTCTAAGTAGGTTAATATAAGTATATAACTTGATTTTATATTCCTTTTCCTTTATTTTTTACATTAAAGTACACCAAATTTCTCTATATACACATAAACGAGGCAATTTTTGAGAAGAAATCAAACCAAAAAGATGAGTTTTTTGTGCAATTTGTTAATGCTAAAGTTTCTGCCATTTCAGGAAAATGGAAACGGAAAACATTTTCTATTTCTAAACATTTGGGAAAAGAAATCTCATTCAAACATTTTCCCAAGCAACTTTCGTTTATTTTGTTTAAGTGTTAATTAAATGTTTGGTCCCAATGCAACTTTGGAAAGATTTTGACATAGTTTAACAAAATTTCAATAAAATGTTGATCAGAACAAAAACAAACCCAAAAAGAAAACTAAATATAAAATAATCTGCAAAAGATGTTGTTGAAAGTTTTTTGAAGTATTCGTTGAATCGAACATAAAGAAAATAAAATGAATCATTTGTTTTTAGTACACAATTTTTATTTAAAAAGTAACTTTAAAAGAATAAGGACATAAGAAAACAAGCAAAGACAAATTAAAAAGAGGGGGAAAAACACACATTATTTAAAAACTTAAGACAAACACAATGAAACAATTAAATAAAACGTAATATACAATCAATAATCATCATCGTCTGATAGTACTTTTGGATTGAATTAATAAAAAAATCAGTAACATTGTTCATCGATTGGGTTTATACATATATATATATATATATCTAAATACATATATATATCATGATTTGTGTCTTAGAGGCTATTTAATACACTTAATTACAAAAGTTTGCGGAAACGCAAGACAAAAAAATAAATGAAACACAAAAAGGCTTGACCAAAGTTGGTTAGGGGGGGATGGATGGGGGGGGGGAGTCTGTTCTATACAATAAGTTAACTACACATAAACACAATTCATTTAGTTAAACATTACAATTAAATTAATTACATACAAATGAATTATAATAAAAGGATTGAAATTGAAGAGAAATCGGTCTAAATCTAAAAGTATGAAAAAGCATAGCATACTTTTTTGGATTGCGGATTGGTTTTTTCATCATTTTTTCTTTCAGCAAAAATTTCACTAAATTATATTAATTTAAATTTGATGTTTTAATTCAATTACTCGTTGTGGTTGTTGTTGTTGTTGCTCCAGAGTTGCTGTTGTTGTTGTGACTGGCAGACGTTGTGTTTGGAGTTGGCATTAGTTCGCCTGTCTGACTGCGACTATCCAATGACCAATCCCAATCTTTGCCTTTGGGCCTAAATTTCGATGATTTGTGTTGATGCTGCTGTTGTTGTTGCTGCTGCTGCTGCTGATGATGTGGTGATGATTTCTCCTTGGGTGATTTACCAGACTTTCCACTCGCACTCAGCCCTCCTCCACCACCGCCGCTAGAATCCATAACAGTTTGACCATTGCCGGCTGCATCTGCTGCAGTGACTGGAGCACTTAAATTGGAATAGGCAAGCAATTCGTCCTCACAATCATATTCCCAATTGCGCTCACAAAACTTTTTCTTATAATGCTTTTCGGAGCCGATTTTCGATTTACGTTGGTATTTCAATGGAATACGCAACTCATTGGCCATTGGCATAGTCTGCGGCGGCCCTGCATTGCCGGCAATTGGTGGAGGCGTGGCTACACTGACCGCACTGGGACTGGGGGTACGTGGCAAACCGACATCAGAGAGCGGCGGCGACTCAATGGCACTCGGATCCACCGGCGAGATGGTCTTCAACGAACTACCGGCTGCCAGAGAGGATGAGGCTGTGGATTTCATGCTACTGTCACTCAAATGATCGGCAGCATTCAAATGGTGAGGCTGTTGCAACTGAGGCTGAGTCAACTGCTGCGGCCCATGATGAAGATGCTGCTGCTGCTGCTGATTGTGAGCCTGTTGGCTGCTGTACAGATTTTGAGTGCTGCTGCTGCCACTGCTTGGCGCCAGCTCCAATTGCGACGAACTCGATGAGGTGGAGAGAAATGTACGCGCTGCATCCGAATTGCTGCTACTGTGTGTGGTAATTCCCGAATCCGGGGATGTGTTGCAGCTAATCGATGCCGGAACTGTATCGCCATCAATGCTACGCCTCGTCTTGTCCAATTCGGTGCTGGCAAAGGCCACCAAACGATCGAAACCAGAGCTAACACGATGCTGCCAATGTGACTCATCATCGGCAGCTATAACATCATCTGATAGACAAATAAGGGGTGAGGGGAGAGAGAGAAAAGTATTTGCGATTAGTTCAATACTCAAGTACAATTTGTTTTTGCTGGCAAAGTCCCTAAACCCCTATAAATGTGTGTGTGATTTATTTAAATTTCTTTTTATCCTTTCTTTATGTTGGTTTTTTTTTTGCGTGCAAAGGAGAAATATTGAGTGAGTGTGTGTGCGTGTGTATGCGTGCGTGTTTGTATGGGTGAGTGTGTGTGTGTATATGAAGGCTAAATCATAAATTTAAAAATAAAAATGAAATAATGTAAAATAAACATTTTAAGAAATTTAATAAAATGACATACAAAATGCATTCAAAAAAACTTTCAGGAAAATCTAACCATCTAAATTACTAGTAAATCTTTGATTAAGTTAAATTAAGCAGATTAGCATTCCTAAGTATATTTAACTTTCTCGTAAGTCAAACTTTAAGTAAGTACTTAACTATATGAATTGATAACTCTAATATCTTATGACTTAATGATTTAAGGCTGATGCCTTAGGCTGTGAAATGGCATAACTTAGCCCTTTAAAGTATGCAATAGACTTGCAAAGTGTTCATTATGTGCAATAAATTTATCGTATTCTTTGTATTTTGCATTGGTTCTTTTATCCATAGAATATTCTACAACTTCTATATGTCGATTAAGTGACTAATGAGTCAAAGCCTTCTAGTTAGTTTACAGGCAAATGTAGCCCTGGCATTACCTTGTCTACAGACTGAATCCTGTTGCTGGGAATGTTGACTTTGCAGGATGACAAGCATCTTTGCTTTAGCAACATATTTAGAAACAAATCGGTCTTCAGGTCAGGTCCTATATAAAGGAGGGGCCTCCGGCTAGAGAGCTCAGTAAACAAACCCCCTGGGAACTAGCCTTACAATGGAAAAGTAAAGTAAAAGTGAAGTTAAAAGTCTAAAGTGAATATTATAAAGAAAAACATGAGTAAAGTGAATAAAAGTCTTGACGCTCCGACATATATGTAACTATTTAACTTAGTTAATGGCTTGATTGACCTTGTTGCAGATCTAGTTCATAGTTTTTAGACGAGGCTAATATGTAAGTCATACTTTGATGTCTAATTTCTTTAGATTTTGGCTGCATCACTTAGTCACCATTAGGCTAAATAATACTTTGTTTTAGTTAAAGCTCGTAGTCCCCGATTTCATCTATGTATATCTTCTGATCAATCAATACTTCAGCTATATGTTTTAGATTCCTCAAAACTTTTCGGAATGCATCTTGTGATAAAAGAAGGAAAAAACAAGATATATCCAATTAGGCGCAACAGAACTTACCTCACATGCTCGATTAAAAATTTCAATTGATTAAAATTTGGACAATTTTTTTTTTGGTTTTTGTTTGTTTTGTTTGTTAGGTAGAGATACATAGATATAAAAATTATTATTCAACATAAAAATTAAACGTTTTGTCTTTTATAGTTTTTTTTTTTTTTTTAATTTGTTTTTGTTTTTGTTTAGATAGCTTTTGGGTTTTATTTTGTACTCTGAGTTTTGTAATTTATGCGTTTTTTTTTAGATTTTTCATATTTCTTTTGCTCGTTTTTTCATTTTTGGCCCAACCAACGTACATTTTTTGTTTTTTTTTTTTTTTTTGTATTCTTTGCGTTGGAAAAATTTTTGAAAGTGAGTCATTCGATCAATCATTCATTTCAGTATTTCAGTCAATCGATTAATCGTGCGGCAAACTACTACTATCGGCCACAACATATCCATTATGTTTGGGATTTTGTTTTGGAGGATTCTGATTGTGATTGTTTCTGTGGATTCTGATTCGGATACGGATTCTGATTGGGATTTTGATTCTGATTATGATGGGCAGCTGTTAATTGTTTCGTTGCACCAGACATTGTCGAAGTCAGACGAAGTCGACGTCTGGGATCGTAATTAGTTATAGTACGTTGCGTTGCCACCAAATCGGTAACTGTATGGGAGTAGAGTATATAGAGAAGAAGAAGAAGGGATATACATATATATGTGTGTGTCATTATGGCATACTTAAGAGAGAGAGAGAGAGAAGTGGTAGAGAAAATGCATAGAGACAAGGGACGAGGGGCAGCAATTATCAATAAATTGATCAATTTGCTTTCGATTGATGTTGGTTTTGTTTTTTGTTTTTGGTTTGGTTTTAGTACAAATTGAAAATTAATTGCAATGCATAATAATATATATGTATGTATGTATGTAAGGAGAAAAAACATTCCAGAGATTTCGTTTCAATTGTTAACTTTTGAAATAAATGGGTGAGTTTTGGTGTATGTGTGTGTGGGTGTGGGTGTATATGTTGTGTGTTTGTGTGTATGGGTTTTTTCGTTTTTGTTTCTGTTTATACAAAGAGCGTTAACGTTGTATGTTTGTGGGTATAGATGATTGATCTGACACTTTGAATGGTTGTTGTTGGCATTGTTGATATGTTTGTTGATTTATATACAATATATTTTTGTCATTTATTGAATAGTGTGAACCCCACTTAATACATGAGAACCATTGCTGCACCGCCAGTTGATTACTAAATTATCTAGCTAAAGATCAGTCAAAACCATTTCTTTATCATCGATCAAGTTTTAAGCATTGCTTTTGCAGCATTCAAGCATTTAGGTATTAAGTGCAATTTCAGTGTCAACCAAAAGCCATATTAATGCAAGATCTCATGGTTTATGGAAAGCAAAAAACACGATAGATAGATAAAGAAACTAAAAAGATAGCTTTCTTTTGGTTTGTTTGAGAACTTTCAAATATTTCTCAAGATCTATTAGAAATTCCCTTAAAGTAGCAGACTTTCCTATGAAGTACATATGGATACATCAGGTTTCCTGCTCATTCATTGAGTTTTTGTTCTTACCACTTAAGAATTACAAAATAAAGAAACAAATGAAGAAACTGAACAGAACAAAATAAAAAATACAAATAAAATGAATTCTTAATATACTACAAAACAGCATACCATTTAAATGAGTGTGTGTGTGTGTGTGTGTGATGTGTTGGTGTATATGTGTGTGTGTGTGTGACAAAGCAAACTACAAAAGGAGGACAGAGAACAAAATGACACCAAAGAAACAACATGCAACATGAAAGTGAAAAAAGCATTTTGTGTTGCATATTTTTCAGGGCAAGCAATAATTATTTTTGTATTGATTTTCTTGTTGAATGTTTACATAATTAATGTATGTACAAAAATTTAAAAAACAAATGATGTGTGTGCAATTGTGTGTGTATGTGTGTGTGTGTATTAATGTGTGTGTGTATGAATGTGTGTGTGTGTATAATGTGTGTGTGTATAATGTGTGTGTGTGTATAATGTGTGTGTGTATATAGGCAAATAATTAAGCATGTGTGTAATAGGAGCTTGCTGTGTCAGTAGATTCAAAGCAATTATCAATATCATCATCATCATCATCATTGTCTTCACTCGACGATGCAGACGACGACGAGGAGGAAGAGGATGACGTGGACGATATTGATGAAATGACTTGAATTTTCTTTTTTACGGTTAGATCTTGTGGCACTGTTTGAGCGGAAACCAAACGTGTGCGACAACGAATTGGTTGTTGCTGTGCTTTTGATTGTGTTAGATGTGCTGATGTTGTTGTTGTTGCTGATGTTGGTGATGGTAATGGTGCTATTAAATGTCCTACATATGGCTTACCATCATCGGCGGCATTCGCATTATTATTGTTGTTACTGCTGCTGCTGCTACCACGTGTTGCATTCATATTCAAAGTTGCTTGTCCATGGAGTGGCAAACGTTGTGCTTGCTGCTGCTGCTGCTGCTGTGCTACTTGATGTGCATGTGGATGATGATGATTGTGGTTTTGATGTTGCAGCTGTTGATGATGATGATGCACCGACAGTGGCAATGGTCGCTCATCGCCCATCAATGAATTAATCTCTGGACTCATTAACAATGGCGGTTCTATCAAAAGTTTACTGCGTCTGCCTCCTCCTCCTCCACCACCGCCGCCACCACCACCACCACACGACGACGACGATGACGAAGGTGTGGGCGAGGGAGTTGTGGTTGCTTCATGTGCTGCTGGCGGTGGCGGCAACACCACTTGCCCATTGGCATAAAGATGTTGCTGCTGCTGCTGGGGTTCGAAGTGCGCCAATTTGGCTGGACGAGGTGGTTGCTGGTGCGGAGCCAGCGGAGATGTACGCTTAATGCCAACTATTAAGAGAGGGAGAGTGAAAAATCAACTTTTATGTGTGTCCACTATTCGAAAACAAAGCTTACTTTCGACTTTGTGCGGTGTTCCATTTAAATGTTGATGTGGATTTGGCTGATGATTGCTGCTGCATGTGCAGATAATTATGGGCAGGCGGCGCCTGGTGAGCATAATGTGGATTCAACTCAGTAGGGGGCCCTCCACCCGACGAGGATGAGGAAGATGCGGCGTTTGCAGAGGATGATGAAGCAGCTGCCGCCGCCCTCCGTTGACGCTCTTCATTCTCCTCTTTGTATTTCCTGGCTCGCACATGATCTTGCAGAGAAGCGGCTAGACCTGGAATAATAAGGAGTTTTATGAAAACATTTGATCGGTGGTTCTCGAGTCTAAAGACTTACCCTCCAGAGGTGGATTGGCCCCATTTAGACGCGATGCTCTACCAACTCCTCCAACTGCAGTATTCTTCGTCTTTTGTTGTTGCTGCTGTTGCTGTTGCTCCTCATGGAAATAGGCCTCGATGCATCCCTTCATTTCGGCACGTGGCAAAGCCACTGGCTGATAATCTCTTCCCGAACGCGATGGATTGATTGCCGATGATACGGATGCGGATGCTGATGATGTCGACATGGGTCTTTGTGATTTCTGGGCATAAGCCACATGAGCTAAGGTAGCCAAATTACTGCCTGATCCTGTCGCCTGCTGCTGCTGCTGTTGGCTGTAATTGGTGGGCTGGTCATTAGATGATCCTCCTGCATGATGATCGTCCTGTATGGGCCTAATATTGACACGCTCCGGCCTCTGGGCATTCAGATTGATGAGCAGACGTTCATTGGGGAATGCCCGATCCATGAAATGGGCTGCGGCTGCTGCTCCCACACCCGTTGTGCTCATATTCACGGCCACATTGATAATGCTCTGCTGGGAAATCTCCAGAGTACGCTCAATCTCACCATTGACGAGATCACCTATAGTTTTGCCACCACCACTGGAAGTAGGCGCCTGCTGTCCCGTCGGCGGTGTCGATGTGGCCTGCGGTGGTTGATTTAGCTTCTCCTGCGAGAGATGACGACGTAAGGCCATTTTGGCTGGTGATACTTGTGTGTAGTCCGGTTGTGAGGAATTCGAACTCGGTCGGCTGGGTGGACGCACACGATAGCCACCACCCGTTGAGGAGGCATTAGAGCCATAATCCAGGGAATTCGCCGAACTCGAACGTGGCAACAATTCGATATGGGATGGTGGGGCCTGTTGTTGTTCCACCAACATCAATTGCTCACGTGAGCTGGAACGTTGAAGTTGTAGATTCTCAGCTGGTGTCTTGAATTCGTTGGGATGATGATGAGCTGGATGAGAATGATGTTGTTGTTGTTGTTGTTGTTGCTGTTGATGATGTAGCATATGATGCTGGGGCAGACGATGTTGTTGTGGTTGTGGCTGTTCCTCGGGTCGCATCTGTTGCCGTTGCGCCGCATGGGCGGCAGCGGCCAACATAAGGGCATGCTGTTGCTGCTGTTGTTGCTGTTGGACCATAAAATGCTCATAGGACGAGGCACTTACTGTACCCCGACGACGTTGGCCATAACTTAGATCATTTGCTGCTACTGCTGCTGCTGGAGGAGGATTAGAATTGGCAGAGCTGGCAGAACCACCACCAGGACCAGTTGGCCCATATAAATTGGCCATATGGGAAGATGATGAGGTTGGGGTTGGCGTCAATTGCGCATGTTGGCCATGACGCGCCGCTGGTGAATATTTCGTTTCCTTTATGGGCATTTGATGATGATATTTGCCACCATGATTCTTACCTCCGTAGACTCCAGCACCGTAGGGCAGATTTAGCTGGCGGTGGCGGAGCTGTAGAGGCAGTTGCGCCAGCCGCTGGTCCTGGCAATGGCGGTGTAATGGGCGATATGGTGGTATTGGCATTCAAATGCATCAATCCCTGAGTGGAAACAGTTATAATATTGTGTAGGGGATGCATTTGGGATTGCTGTTGTTGTTGTTGTTGCTGCTGTTGCTGCTGCTGTTGGTGGTGGTTGTGGTTGTGGTGTTGGTGGTGCTGCTGCTGTTGCTTGCTACGCTTTGGAGCTGGACTCTGTGTCGGGGTTGGCGGTGGCAGAGCATCCATGGCTGTCGTTGATGCCTTGCTACGCTGCTCTTGATCTTCATTTAAAGCTGTCGTAATGATGCTCTTCAAACGATCCTCAAAATTGGCCACTTTTGGTGATTCCTGTTTAATGCTGCTAACGGCACCGCGTCCCATAATGGACGAAGATGATGATAAGGAGGAGGCGGAGTTCGAGATGGAGGAGGATGACAGACCAGGTAACTCGCATTTCGGTAATATAGAAGAAAGCAATTGCATTTGCTGCTGTTGCTGCTGTTGCTTAGGTGCTGGCATCAGAGTGCTATCCTTATACAAGGATTTCACTGCTGCCGTTGATGTGGTAATAGCCGATGGCGGTGGAGGAGGCTGTTGATTCACTTCAGTATTGATCTTATTCTTACCATTTACTTGATAATGGCCAGCCTCAATTTGTCGGCATGTCTCGACAATTTTCTGTGCAAGAACTTCTGGATTGCTCTCTTGAATCTTACCAACTTCGGGCACTTCAGGCCATTCCTGGGAGCGAGCACGATGCTCACGACTACGTCGAGCACTTTTCACATGATTATTGGTTATGCTACTGCTACTCGTCGTGGTTGTCATCTTACAATTTGGCACGGACACGGAAAGAGAAGAAGCTGATGGTGCTGTTGCTGCTGCTGCTAAAGATGTTGCTATTGATGTTGCTGCGACTGCAACTGATGCAGATGATGATGATGAGGATGATGATGATGACGCTGGTGGTGGTGGTGGTGGAGGAGGTGCTGGATTATTTGTAGATCCACAATTGTTGCTGCTGCTGCTGGCTGCCAGGCTAATGTTTGTACCTTGAGCCAACAGGGCAGCCGCTGTGGTCCTCTCCTCCGCTGTCTTTTGCAGAACCGATGTCTCTTGCTCTATTGTTGAGACTTGAGCATACAATTTCTTGCGCTGACTCAACGTATTGGCTATCTCCTTCAACACAAGCTCTTGGGCTGTTGTCTCCGACAGCTCTTGCGGCATTTCCACCTTCACTTTGCCGTTCAATGAATTACCAAATAATTTTTGATACTCGGGCAAATGTTTCAATTGTTTGCTAAGCATCAGCTTCTGTTCTCCCTCATAGAAGGTCACCTCATTGCGCATTTTGCTAACCGTATGCTGTAGATCCTTATGCCGACCCACAATCTCCTTCGCCTGGGCAATCAGATCGTTCGGCGAGTTCACACTGATGCCCAATTCGTTCATGCGTATCTTAAGCAAGGCCACACTATCATCGATGAGCACCTTGATCTGTTTGTCCAACTGACTGGCACGATTCTTTAGCCTGGCCATGCGCTCTTGCTCTTGGGCGATTTGTTTCTGCACCTGCGGCAGATAGGCACTCGATTTCATGTGCTCAATCATAGACATATATTGAGATCGGAAGACATCAAGCAGAATTTGCAAGGCATACGGGGTATCCTGTGGCGCCAGCGGTATATCCAGCTCATTGTGATCCATATTTTCGGTCAGAAGTGAAGTCAATTGCTGATCCACAGTGCCAGGAGCTGCAGGCAATTTCTTTGTATTGGCATCTCCCGTAGTGCTAAGAACCGTCTGCTTATGCAATACATCCAAGCCGGCGATTTTCAGACACTTCCGACCGCGAGCGCCCTTCTTTAAGCGACCCTTGCGCCCACCGCCAATGCCGGGACCGGTGCTTGCCGCTCTCGGTGGTTGATCCTCCTTAGAGCTGGAATCCTTGCTGGTAGCTGCTGCAGCAGCAACAGCCGCTGCCTCGGCACTGGCTCGTTGGGCAGCTGCCGCTGACTTACTGGCAATGGCTGCTTTGCGTGTTAGCTTTTTACGCTTCTTTTGTATCGTGGTGTTTGTGGTGGTTCGCGACTGACGACCACTGGTTGCACCGCCTCCTCCATTTGTATTGTTATTCTCCTCCTCATCGGATTGAGATGATTTACCTTTGGAGCTGCACCAATCGGACCATACTTTTCGTGTCATGGGTCCACCCCCATTTGAGGTGGATGTGGTGTTAGTGGTTGTTGTGGTATTACCACCATTTCCAGTTGTGGCATCGCCATCACTATCCGATGTGCTTTCCATGTCGAGACTTCGTTGCTGCTGCTGCTGCTGGGCTTGCTGGCGGGTTGTCTTAGAGGCAACTCCACCACCATTACCACCGCTTCCTCCTCCTGTTCCGCTGCTTAAACCACTGCCCATGGCACCACCACTAGCATTCACATTAGCCGGTGATTGGGATTGATGACGCGATGAAGTTCCACCATTCGATTGTTCTCTTTCTGCACCCCTCTGCTGATGGTTATTGTTGTTATTGTGGTTATTATTGTGATTATTATTGTGATGGCTTCCAGCAGATCCTGAACCAATATTGGCCTCACGCTTGGCACGATCCCGTGTAGTGCGCACGGTGCCTGCAAAACAGAAAAATGCCATTTTAGAACGAATCAAACGACAAACAAGTTCAATTTAGTAAATATCTTTTAACCTAAGATCACATTGATAAAAACCAAGAATTAGAAAACATTGAAAAACCGTAAAAAAAAAAAAAAAAAAAAAAACAGACAATGAAAGTGATCTCATGATTGATACTGATTGGATCATGATAGACAATTTTTGATATTGCTTTGGGTTTGAGCTGAGTTGAGAATTTCGAATCTGTTGGATTTTCATCAGTTAAAATCAAATTTTGATTAGAGATTAGATTTTCCTCTCCACACAATCCTAATGACTTACCCACGTGATCATGATCACCCCCTTTGGTTTTCAGACGTTGAAAGTATTGCTCTAATTTAGTACGATCAATCACATGCAGATAATACGATACAGGTTTACATGTCCAGGATACGGAGCCCTTTAATGGTGGTATTTCGCTAACATGCATTATGGTGCCAATGTCACTTAGATTTCTGCAAAATAAATGCCATTAGATGATTACATAAATGCGCCTTCATTCAATTGACTCACCTATCCGTAATGCGAAAATTCAATGGGCAAAACGATTTTGAGGATACGACACGAGCGCCATCACGTAAATCGGCAAAACGCTCCTTCAACTGATGATCCACCGTTGGTCCAAAGGCAAAATTATTCACAAACACCAATGTGGATGAGGTTATCTTCTCACGATGCTCATCGACAAGAAAATCACCCTTGATCAGTTTATATTCACAAAATCGTTTGCCAAACCAACTCATATATTGGCGAAAAAACAAATCCATACGCTCGGCATAGCGTGCCGGCGTATCGGCCTTTTCGATGCCAATGCAGGTTTTAAGGGGAAACGAGCCGGCCATTTGGAGTACAACTTGTCCCACACCGGAACCGAGATCAATGAACGTATCCTCCTTGCTGACTGTGACATGTTTGAGCATTTGTTGTACCAACTCATACGATGTCTCGCCATAGACTTCGGGTGAAAATGGCTCATACTGATTGAGCTTATCGGGCTCCAAAACGGCAGCATTGTAAACTAATTGCAATATATGTCTTAAAAGGCTAGGATGAGCGAACTTATTCAAGCGCTCGGCGGGCAGTGAAGTTCCTTTTTTCCTGTGGGTTAAATATTAAATTAATCAATAGAATTTCTAAATTTGGCAAAAGAGAGAGAGAGAGTGAGAAAGCGACAACTTACCAATGCAACAATACTGTCGACAGCTTTATTAAAACGATCGACAAGATTTGTCATAGTCTTGTAGCAGGCAGTGTCAATTTGATGGAGATTAATCTCCTCGAATGCGGATGATATTGATGGCAGCTCATCGCAAACGAATTTGATTGTATCGATAATATCGAAGCCATTGTCATGCTTATCCTGTCCATGTCCAACTTGCAGGGGCCAAGCAAATGTGATGACTTCCGAAGAGCCAGCGGGCGAACGCAACACCAAGTCCTTGACTTGGGGTGTTGCCATATTTTGTAAAACTTTGCCAGTGTTTTTGGCAAAGATTTAAAGGTTTTTGGTTGGCGCGGCAGGATAGATGGCCCGTTCGTCCTGTGGGTGGTGTCTGTGTGTGTGTGTGTGTGCGCGCGGAAGTGGAGTGCGTAGAATTCTTATAATGTTATTCGTAGTGCTTAATATCCAAACGTCTTGGGCATCGGAGAGATCGAAGGGAAGCGGCGTTTACTTGGTTGATTGATTGATGGGGAGTTCAAATGATCAAATGACAATAATCGAACATAAAATTGGCATAGGAGCAGTCAGTGTTTGGTGCAGTGTGTGTGTGTGTGTGTGTGTGTGTTTATGTGGTATTAGGTTTGTTGTTATGTTACGTTACGTTACAGCTACAATTACGTTAATGGTTACGTTGTAGTTGTCTTAGGAACAGTGGCAGCGTTGGGTTTAATGTATAATATATTGGGCTAATAAGAATCTTCAAATATATCCTCGTCGTCGTCTTCTCTTTCTCTTGCTTTCTTTCCTTCCTCGACTTTCTCTTTTCGTATTGTTTTCGCTTCAGGTTACGTTACGTTACGTTGCGTTGCGTTCTTTTGCTCAGCTGCTTTCTTTTCCTATCCACCTTGCCACCTCTTCCTGTTCGTCTTCTTCTAGCTCCGCTATTGGTGCTATTACCGCCGCCAATGACACCTCTTCCTCTTCTTCTTCTTCCCTCTTCCTCAGCTGTGGCGGCAGTGGCAACAAAATATAAAAGTAACTGATGATAGTTGCGTAATTTAATATTTTGTTGTATGTTAAGAAAACGATGCATTTTCCTCAATATCTGACAACATTTTCTCAATCATTTGTTTGGTAACCCCGTCGTCTTGATTATGCCGTTGTTTCATTTCCACTGCATTCCATGATTTTACGTGCACATAACACACTTTGCCATGTACCGTTATGCATGATCCATGATGTTCCACATACACACAACGTACAGTCGTCTCGTCTATTTATAGTATTTATATTAAGATTTAATATATATTTAAAAATGTATTTAAATGGAATTTGTATTTTGTATTTGAGTCTGTAATAGAAAGAAAGAGAGAGAGACGAAAATGGTAAAATATAAATAATAAAATGGCTTAAAATAAAATTACCAAAATTGAAAAACAATAAATTTATGAAGAACGTGCGAAAACTGAAAATCTAATTTAATGATGCGATTTTCAACATGCACACTATTTCAGATTATAATTACCATGTGAATGTGCGATGAAAAATTGAGTTAACTAATTAATTAATTCTCTTAACTACACCTATTGTATTTGAACTAAATTAAATATTTAAAATTTTGTAAAGGCAACATTGGACATACGAGAAAAGGCATTGAGAAAGCTTTGTTAGGCAAATTTAAGTATCCCCCAGAAATTGAATTTAATACTCTTCCCTCTTCGAAAATTCCTTTCTCAGGCGGCTTAGAGATTGCTATTTTTTGTACAAATTAATATGCAATACATAAAAAATACGTTTGGGTCTTGTGAATTTTGGCAACGTTATTTTTAAATTCATTACCTTTAATCTTTTATAATGCCAGGCACGTCGCGTTTAAAGCTCAAAAAGATTTAATTTAACTTATTGTTGTAGCGAATGGCCGGGCTAAATTTTAGGGGGTGAGGGTGAGCAAGTGGACAGGGGACCGGACTTTATTAGCATAAAACACCACACAGATTTCTATTTGGATGACTGTATCTGTGTGTGTGTGTGTGTGTGTGTGTGGGAATTGAGAAAATCGATAAAAAGCCACCCTAGCCTTCTTTTCATCTACTTAGAGTCTGTTTAAAAGTTGTTTGTTTTTTGTATTTATTGAAAGAATATTGTATACAAAAAAAGAGAACTAAAGGGCCTTTTAAAGCTTCAATTACGGACACTGTGTATGTAAATGAATTAACATTATTACTACACACAGAACAAATACACATTCTATGGAGAAGTGACGAAAAAGTTGAACATTAAAATTTTTGGCTAGACAAGCGCCACATTAAATTGAATGAGTTTTTGGTTTACACGCACACACAGACACACGCAAGAAGAGTAAGCGAGAGAGAGTGTGAGAGAAACCAATCTGTCTGGCAACTACAAAATCGCACATGTACATAAATGTCTGTATTGTGTATGTATATGCATCTATACAATGTACCGTTATGTACTGTCATTGTTGTTTATGCATATGCACACGTGTCGTCTGCGCATCCCATTCTCAAAACATTTCCTCCACCCACCATGTCATCATCCCCACATCCAACTGTCCTTTTCATGTCTCTCTCTCTCTCTGACTCTTTATCTAGTATGCTCTTGCTCTCTCTATCTCTCTTTGATAAGCCGGCAATGTATAAGAGCTTCTCTTCGTTCGATGCCATTGCCAGCTTTTTCTACCCCCTACTACACTTTTTGCATTCTGCCTGTCTGTGTGAGTTGAACACATACACAACCATGAACAATTTATGGTTAATCAATATCGTCCTGCCCGTATGTACATTAATTTTAAGCATTTAAGTTTCATTTCCCCATTTTTTTTGTATTTTGTTTATTTCTCTCTCTCTCTTTCTGTCTCCCTGTTATTTTCTTCGTGGCCTTTTTGTTTGCTTTGGTCATTTGCGGCATTGGCATTGAAGGCTTTGTATGTATATTTACCGTTGATTGAAACTACCGTTATTGATTACGATAAAAAAAATATACACGAGCAACTTTAACAATAAAGCTACTAAAGTTCTTGTGCTTGAAAAATTTCAAAAAGAGCTATTAATTTAATTGGTCCCCGTAGGTTTTGTGTTCCCTTGTCTTATAATGTTGCCTTTTTTATGATGGTAAATTATCATACAAATTATTCGTAAAATTTTTAGATACATACATACATACCATATGTATGTATGACAAAACAAATCAGACACATTTATCAAGCGTTGAACTTAGGGCTTTGGGCTAGGTATAAGAAGAGAAAAAAACCAACAAGACGACATAAAATCAAAAAGCCAAAACCCAAAAGCTAAGCAAAGCAGACAGAGCCCAGGGACAAGGGACCAGAAGACAAAACAGATGGCAGGATGCCTGGCATCAGGCAGGATGGCAGACAGACTGACAGCGGCAACAACAACAATGGATTTTCTACATCCTATTAAGTTCGCATATGTATTAGGATTTTGGGCAAAGCTTTTGTTTGGCCTGTACTTTTTGGGTTGAAAGGGCACCACCATAGACTCACAAATTCCTGCCAAGTCGCAATGAGAAACTGAAGGAAGATGTGTAGGATGATTTGGTTATTGTCTGGAGAAAGCAAAAGTTTTTTGACCAAATCGACTAAGGTTGAAATTAGTCTGATTAAAGTTCAGCTTCAATTTAATAAAAAATGTAAGTAATTTGTAATAAACTATTGATTTCGACTAGACTTTTGTATTGTAATGTGGTGTATGATTCAGAAAATGTTCAAGAAACGAGTTTGAAAAAATCAACTAGGCGTATGAGTAATTTCATGAATTTGTTGGATGCAAAGATGACGAACTTTTTATAATTTCTTGTAAAATAAACGAAATTACCCATATAATCAGTAAATTCTTAATAGGAAAATCGCCAGAAATTCCAGACACTATCAAAAGCAAATGTTTTGAGAAAATATTATTACTCATACGCACGGTATGAGTGCACGGTAAAAGTATATTTAGCCCTCATTACTTAGAAGAAATTGTATAAAACTGTACAATTTGCCTACAAATTATGCAGTTTTATAATAATTTGCCAATGTTGTTAATTATTGAAACGAATTTCTATTTTGAAATGCTTTTTAGTGTAACACGAGGGACAACAGGGGGACAAAGAAGCCTAGGACTCTAATTTGAATTTGTTAAGCACAGTTGGACCCCGATTATCCGGGCTCCCATCAACCGGACACCCTTATTATCCGGGATGAAGCTGAGTTTGTGATTTCAAATGAAACGTTTTTTTCTAAAATACATCGAAATTTTGTTCTCGATTTACCGGGTTTTTCGATTCTCCGTGATGGCTCTGGTCCCGACCGTCCCGGTTAATCGGGGTCCAACTGTATCTGCACTTGGAATAGGATCTTCTCTTCTCTTCTTCTTCTGCGTATGGCCCGAAGATACGATTTTAATATGTTTTTTAACTGGTTTTCCTTTTGTTTTGGTTTTTTTTCTCTGCTTTTGGCTTCAACCCAAACACATAACCAATTAGTGTTAGCTGTCATTCTATTACATTTACTAAGTTTTTTTTTTTTTTAATATTATTTCAAAATGTTGCCTGCGGAGGCGTGACACACATTTTCATTGCAAACGTACACTCACACACACATGCACACAAACAGACATAAAGTTGACACAATTACGGAGCGTACAGTCAGAGAGAGAGAGAGCACGACATGAAAATATAAACAGAACTGAAACGCGCTTTTAATCAACTTAAAAAGCATTCGCCTTTGCCTCAACGGTATATCTCATTCTACCATTTTCCTCGCTCATTCATTCTTTCTCACTCTGTCACCCACGCGACCTGCCAACGCCCACGTGAATAGCCTTTTTGTTGTTGTTCTTCTTTCAATTATATTGTACTTTAATATCTCTCAATTAATGATACAGCAAGGGTATATTGAATTAGTCACAAGGTATGTAACAGTCTACCGAAATGTAGCACAAAATCTCGTATAATGAAATCGTTTTAGTGAGAGGAACTAAATCCATCCATCGAAGAAGAGTTATTAATTTATCATTAGTTAATATAGTTAATCTATTCGTGATGATTCCGAAAGGGTACTTCCAAGTCGATCTTTACTGTTATTATTGCGGCTTGTTTTTTTATTTTTTTACCGATTTTTTTTTTGTTTTTGCCTGTCGAGCCAAGCGGTCTGCTTGAAATATTCTAAACTATGTATATTTTTTTTTGCAAGTCAATTTGTGCGTGTTTCTCTCTCTCTCCCTCTTTCTCCCCTCTCTATGTGTGTGTGTGTGTGTCAAGGTCAACAATTGCAAAATTTTTATTTATTTTTTAGTTTTTTTAGTCTTAAGGTTCTCTTTTTACAGTGAGAATGAATCGCACTTCTGTTAAATAACATTTCAATTACATGGCTCTTCTCTCATTGTCTCTCTCTCTCTCTCTTTCTCCGTCTCAGTATTTCAATGAACAGTTTATTTACTATATTTATTTCAGCAAATTGTATTTATTTTCATTTGTTGCTATTCTCTCGTGTTCTCTCATGGTCACGTGTTGCCTTGGAGTGAAGGTTAAACTAGTTTACGCTTTGATTTCACATCAATTTTTATGGCATTTGTTGTTGTTATTGTTGCTACTAGATAGCATTCGCGTGTTCACTATGTTTATTAGTTTATTTCACGAGCCGACCAAATGAACCCCACCAAACATTAGCACAAGGTTCAGCTGTTTGGCAGATTCATAAAAATTTAAACAAAAACCAAATACGAATAATTTTCCATAATATTTTCATGTAAACATTACAAATGCGTAGAATAATTCTGATTGCATTACAACGGGAAATTTGTTTACTATTTTTTTTTATTAGAGTCTTATTCACAGTGAGGTCGTCATTGATAATGGGCTTACACACACACACCCACACACATTTATGATGTATGTATATGTATTTCTATGACATCGAATTTAATACTCTGATTTAGTTTTATTTACTGATAAGCACATTAAGTAAATGCGTTCAGTAAGGTCGTCTGAGATATGGCCACTAACGTCATTAACGTTAATTAGAACACAATGCATCATTGTTAAAAGCAAGGGTGGGCACGAAAATTTAACTTGGGAGCCAGAGCATCAGCAGCAGAGGCTGGGCAGAGAAAAAGGTCATTTTTTGGTCTCGACGCAGACAAAAATTTGTGTGTCGTCGTCGAATTTGTAGACAGAGGGACGGACAAGTCCCGAATTTTGCGGGGGAGGGGGAAAACGGGTCGCGATCGCGAGCTCGCACCTTGTAGACAGAGGGAGTGAGGGACGGGTAAGAAAATAAGGGTTGTTTTTGTCGAGTTCTTGAGATCGCGACCCTTTTTCCCCCTGCCCGCAAAATTCGGTACTTGTCCGTCCCTCTGCCTACAAGCTGCGAGCTCGCGATCGCGACCTTTTTCCCCTCTCCGCAAAATTCGGTACTTGTCCGTCCCTCTGCCATCAAGTTCGACGAGTTTTTGTGTGCGTCGAGACCAAAAATGCCTTTTCTCTGCCCCGCCTCTGCCGGTAAAGAGCCACGGGAGCCAAAAGAGCCACTACGTGCCCATCCTTGGTTAAAAGGATTAAAAATAACAGCAACAAAACGTATTTTTATTACATTTTCAACTGAGAAATGAAGTAAGTAAGTCGTCTCGCCGACTTAGGTATACCATACACCAGTGAAACAAATATTTCCAATTTTTTAAACCAATGCATTTTCACATGCTTTTTATTACAAGCATATCTTAGAATCTCCCTCACTCAAGTATACGAGCACCCTAGCGCCCCCACCAGCCAACGACCAACTACGGCCTTATGGAAAAACGTTTATATGCATAACTTCGTTGTTTTTTGTCCGATTTTAATCAAATATGGTGTTTTGCTGGGTATTAGTGTCAAATTCAAGTGTGCCAAATTTAATTACAAAAGGTAGAAAATTACGTGAGATAATCGAGTTTTTCCAAATTACGGGGGCGGAAAGGGGCGTGGCAAAATCGTTGCATATACAATATATGCGCATTTATTAAACAAATACACATACCAAATTTGGTGCCTCTAGCTATTATAGTCTTTAAGAAAATCAAATTTGTTTAAATTTCGTGGGCGGAGGGGGCGTGGCAAATTTTTTTGCAACAAATTTGTGCGCGCTTACTAAAGGACTAATCATACTAAATTTGATGTCTTTAGCTATTATAGTCTTTAAGAAAATCAAATTTGTTTAAATTTCGTGGGCGGAGGGGGGCGTGGCAAATTTTTTTGCAACAAATTTGTGCGCGCTTACTAAAGGATTAATCATACTAAATTTGATGTCTTTAGCTATTATAGTCTTTAAGAAAATCAAATTTGTTTAAATTTCGTGGGCGGAGGGGGGCGTGGCAAAAATTTGAAATAAACTTGACCACCGTAGGTAATACACGAGTCTACGTACCAAATTCGGTGACTCTAGCTCTTATAGTCTCTGAGATCTACGTGTTCATACGGACAGACGGACGGACGGACGGACGGACGGACGGACGGACGGACATGTCTATATCGACTCGGCTGTTGATACTGATCAAGAATATATATACTTTATGGGGTCGGAAAAGCTTCCTTCTGCCTGTTACATACATTTTGGCGACTTTAATATACCATTTCACCCTATGGGTGTATGGTATAAAAAACCAGAGGGCCGGGGCTAACTTTGACCGCGTCAAAGTTTGTATACCCTAGCAACTTTTTTGGTAACTCTTTACTTACCTATAATATAATAGTAATGTTTGCTAAAGAACGGCCTACAATCTTAACATAGGAAATAAGAAAATATTTATTAAAATCACTGTTTATCACGGATTGTATAGGAGCTATACGATATAGTCACCCGATCTTTATCAAATTCGGCACATTCATTAACAGATACATTAAACTAGCAAATATTTAATTTGAAAGCAATCGCATAGAAAGTAACAAAGTTATTGACAAAAGTCACTGATATGACCGATCGTTCCCGGTGGAAGCTATATGATATAGTCACCCGATCTTGTCAAATTTAGCACAGTCGTTTAAAGGTGTAATAAGCTCACCAATATTAGATTTTACGACAATATCTCAGAAAATATTGAGAAAAGTCACTGTTCGTGACTTTTCCGTCTGTATGGGAGCTATATGAT
>JAECWI010000505.1:0-13284 GCA_018150345.1 Drosophila equinoxialis
AATATAAATGTATTGATATATATATATATGGGCGGATGTATGTGCACAAAATGCTGGAAAACAAACATATATGTATTGGTATATATATATGGGCAGATATAGATGTGCACAAAATACTGGCCGAAACAAATTATATATATAATTTATAAATATGGATGGATATATAAATAGGCGAAAAAACGGGAATCGGAAATAATGTGGTTTGAATTTGGCGCGCTTGAGCCGCCTATCGATATCACGACTCTACTCACGTGTCACCACTACTCCGAAAGCAGCTGTCGGTCGCTGTTTATAAATTTGGTTTTTGGTTTTGTATTAAGTGTTTTTAATTATTTTTTTTTTTTTGTGGTTGTGCGAAGAGGAAAAGAAATATAAAAAAGAACAAAACGAACGCTTTTACACACCGCGAGTGTTGTGCGCGAAAGAAAAACCAAAGTAAACGATCAGTGCATAGACGGATGCTTTGATGTATGTATGTACGTACATGCGTAAGTACACAGGTAGGTGTATGGATGTAAGCACGCGCGTCGTTCACAAAAAAAGCGTAAGTAATTTGTGATTTAGTTGGGTTCCTTTCCCTCTTTTTTTTGTTAAATCAATGTGCGTCACCGAAATGGATTATGTGTTGTGGATATGTACATACATCAATATATGACGATGTATGTATGTAAGCAAGTGCACCGGTTTGCGGAGACGCGCGTGAGAAAATTAATTTGCAATTAAACCAATTCAAACCCACATGAAATCGCGGTGCATACGTTAACTGCTATTTCAAATTGGTTTTGTCTTGTGGTAAATATGCGAAGGAATTATATACACATGGGTATATGCATATGCGCGTACATCAACAGATGACGATGTATGTATGTAGGTAGATACGCGGGTGGGCGAATACGCGCGTGTGGAAATTAATTGGGCAATGGGGATAATCCGAACAAATAAGAAATCGCGGTGAACACTTTGATTAATATTTCTCTTTATATATTTTTTTTTTATAACACTTTAATAATTTCTTTGTCTTTTTTAACCTTTACGCCGACTTGGCGAACAGCTGTGGAAAATACATGTACATGTAAGTGCAACGAGTTTTACATATGTATGTACGTATGTAAAAAAATGGACAAGTGCGACAAGGGAAACAACATAGAGAAACCCTATAGTCGTGGAATGGAAAACGAACGTTGGACAGACACGTTAAGGATTGGGAACTACCATGTAACCTTGGAATAGGTCAGCTATGTACATACAATATATATAAAAGTGTGTAGGTCGCTATGGAAGAGCGGGAAAACCTCACACTTTTATTAGTATGTAGGGGCAAAGCGGAAGGATATCCGGCTCGAAGGACCAATGTTCGTGGAGGGGCGGAAGGATCCCAATCAAATTTCAGGGGTTGGCGGGTGCCAATTTCTTCTGGGTCTGGCGAGTTTGGGGTGAAATTAAAAACGCGCGATAACTTCGTTTAAATTAAAATGGATTTATTCACTGTAGGAATACCGGTACACACACGTAGATGGTTCGGTTTAAAGAAAACTTGAATCGCAAAAAAAAGGAAATTGAAGACACAAGAACGTTTGTTCGGGTGAAAATCTCGTACGGGAGTGCAATGGCGGCGCCCATCAGAAAAACCAGTCATCCCTCCTGGTGTGACCGTAGACGCCGAGGATCAAAAACCCTCCTCACTCCTCACTGCTCTTCGCCACTCACTGCTGTTCACCCGGTGGCGTGAACAGTATATATATATATTTATTGAGACCATTATATGGTGAACCAAATGGTACGATGAAAGAGAACAACTAACTGAACTGAAAAATTAGTGTGGCCAGACTACAAGTACATATTGCTGCCAAATTATTATATACGATAATAATCCCAAATTATCAACAAATATCAACAACCGAGTCGATCTAGCCATGTCCGTATGTCCGTCCGTCTGTCTGTCTGTCCGTATGAACGCGTAGATCTCGGAGACTATAAGAGATAGATCCACCAAATTTGGTATGTTGGCTCATGTAGTATGTAGAGTTTATATCAAATTTTTGCCACGCCCCTTTCCGCCACGCAATTCAAAAAAAAACGTTTATCTCAAAAAACTATTGCAGCTAGAGACACCAAATTTGGTATGTATATTTGCTTAGTAAATACGCCGACTTTTTATATGTAAAAATTTTGCCACGCCCCTTTACGCCCCCCGCAAATTAAACAAAACAGATTTTCTCAAACACTATACAAACTAGATACACCAAATTTGGTATGTATATTTGCTCAGTAAACGCGCACATTTTTTATGTATAAAGATTTTGCCACGCCCCTTTCCGCCCCCGAAATTTGAAAAACTAGATTATCTCTCGTAATTTTCTACCTTGTGCAATCAAAGTTGGCACACTTAAAATTGAGACTAATATCCAACAAAAAAAATATCCAAGCGTTTTTCAATAAGGCCGGAGTTGGCCGTTGGCTGGTGGGGGCGGGAGGGTGCTCGAATGCTTGAATGAGCGAGATACTACAATCTTCTTACAAGCATGTGAACAGAATTTTTTAAAAACACGTAAATGCATGTTATTATAAATTTAAAATATTTTTTATTCTGGTGTATGGTATACTTAAGTCGGCGAGACGACTTACATGCTTCATCTTACATAGGGCCTCTGCACAAAAACTTAATACGCAGCCAGGTATTCTGTCAGGGTCTAAAATGCAATTAGACGATTGCAAGTGCAATCAAAGAGGAATAAATTGTTTTGAAAAAGTCAGCAAACATATCGGCCTGATTAGTATCAGCTTTATTGTTTTCGAAAGACAAGAAAGACGGGTGCACTAATGTCTTACGTTTTACATTGACAAAGATCTAAAATTGCTTAGGATCGCGAGAAAAGATAATCCTTATAGCATTGTTAATTCAGCTTCATAAAATTAGATCGAGCAACTTACATATAAACATCAAAGAACGACTGGAGAGTTTTATAGAATACAGAAATGGCAGAGTCCATATCCGTGCAAGTATAAATCATTAGTTAACAAGAGTTTTTTAAGTTTAGTAAACTTTGTCTTGCGAATACATTAGGTTGGAGGCATCGAGTTATTATATCGAGACATAACCCCAAAAAAGAAATGAAAGTGAATTTACACTGCCAAGACGGACTGTGATGGAATATACGAACAAGTAATATGGCAGAAAAAGAATTTAAAGAAATTTTAACACAAACAAATTCAATCTCCTGATTGGAAGACTCGACAATATCTGACGAGAACGCCGAATCAACAGGGATCAAAACAGCACCACAATTACGAATAGTCGGATTATGTCTATATATTAAATATTTTGAGGCAAGAATATGAATATGAGGCAAGAATATGAAAGTCAAAAGCTAAATTATTTACATAAATTCTAAAGAGTTTAGACTTTAGTTTGGTGCAGACGAGCTGGAAGGCACGTTAACGTAATGAAGTTATGTGGGTCAATGGAGTGGGATATTAAGTGGTGTGGGTAAATTGAGATGCGGATATATGTGTGAAAGACGAGAAGCGGTCGATTGTGTTGAACTAGTTCAGAAGTGTATAAATCAAAAGTTATAAGAGAGTTTCCTGGCGTCAAGAAGTAAAAGAATATACTAATGTAATACATAGTTGAGTGACAAATGTTTCGTAAATAATGTTCAGTAAAACTGTATGGAATATTAAAAAAAAATGTCTACCAACATTGTGAAAAAAGTGGGATTGCAGTAACGGTCCCACAAATTGGTGTTAGATGTTTATATACCTTTCGACCGAGTCAAAGTTTGTATACCCTTGCAACTTTTTTGACAGCTCTTTTCTTATCCATATCCAATAAAGTATTAAAATGTTTTATGTAAAAAAGGTTTTGTTTGCGAAAGAACGGCCTACCATCTTAGCATACGAAATAACGATATTGATCAAAGTCACTGTTTTCCAACGTTCATTTCTATGGGAGCTATATGATATATTCACCCATATGATATATACATGTATCAAATTCGGCACAGACATTAACAGATATATTAAACTAGTAAATGGTTAATTTGAATACAATTACGTCAAAACTACCGAAGTTATGGACAAAAGTCACTGTTGTCGACCGATCATACACTGCGCGTCATCAGGTTAGCACGGGCTATTTTCTACGTGTTGGGGGAGTAATATATCCGCATCTCCATCCACCCACACCACTTAAATTCCCATTCCATTCACCCACATAACATCGATATTCATTTCGTTATTCCCATTTTTTTTTTTTTTTTCACAAAATATTCTTGAAAGTACCCTCAATCTGTGTATAATAAAAGTTTTTTCCTACATTGTATATTGGCCGTACAGCAAAAATTATTTTTTCACCACCCTTAGGGGTGGCGTAATCCCTTAATAAAAGAAATGGATCTATAATTGGCGCAGTCGGTAGGATAAAACGAAATGTATTTAGTGCGTGCAAAACCTGTGAAATAAGCGACCGTTACGGATATCGATGGTTGTCTAACAGACGTGACTTTTTTGGATAATTAAATAAACAAGTGCCAAACTTGTGTCAAGCCACAGTTACAGATATTAAATCTAAGGTTGGCCCGTGATCGAGACTATTTGTGCAATTAAGGCCCAAAGCACCCTAAAATTTTTTCGTTTAATCCGCAAAAGCACCGTTTGTGCAGTCAAAAGCACGAATTCGAAACTTGAAGTTCTAAATATTCCAATCCAAGAAGGCACTGGAAGAAGCTCACCTGAACCAGGCACTCGCCATGCTTAGACAATTTTCCAATTTCGATGGTAACGCTTTGACCCTGAGCATATTAATCCGGATAGTCGATACACAACTCTACCCGACGAGGGACGCCCGCCACCATAGCTTGATGTACGAAAATATAGAGATTCAGCTCACTACAGAAAGCACAGCGGACATCACAACTAGCGCACGCCAACAATTGGAGCGAGTTGCGGGCTGCCGTCATCAGAAATTATAAGGTACAAACACCTTATGAAGAACTACTAAGACGACTATACCACACTTCTTTTGGAGGAAACCTTCGAAGGTTTATTGAAGATTTAGAATATAAGTCAAACATCATAGTAAATAAGTTGGCATTAGAAGGCGATGCGGCCAATACCACATTATACACAAATGCCATGAATAACAATATCAAAAATGCGAAGTTTGATATTTTTACAGTGTCTAATTTAAAGCAAGTAGCTCAGGGAGAAGGTTAATATGAAAATACTTACACCGAGAACCCCAAAACTAATCAAGATACTTCCGGAAACTCAAACGACAGATCAAACCAAAATAAATTAAGTCAAACCTATTAATAGGCGAAACAACCAATAAAATAATTCAAAACCCACTCCCCAAAATAACAAACAGCTTCGAGAAGAATTTCAACAAAATCTTAATCACGGCAGACGAGAAAATTCCCTTAATTATTAGATTCAGAATCAACCTCAGAACCAAAACCCTGTGGTAAATTAACCTACTAAAAGGCAAAGAGAAAGTACCAGTGGTCAGAGTAGAATGGAATGGTCCGAAAATTTTAATCAATCAGCCTCGGATCAGACAGCTCAGACAGAACATGTGGATCAAACAGATCAAGTGAGTACAATTACAATCACAACTAAAAATCAATAACACTCCTTTAAATTGCGTTATGATACAGGCCTTTTAATAAACATTATCAACAAAAATTATTTAAATTTTCCTGAAACCTCAGAAAACTTGAGAGTCCAAACAATGAAAGGAATAATAGAGCTTTATAAAAGCGTATCTTTTGCACCCAACAACCCCTTTTGCCCCAACTATCAAAAATTGTATTTCACTAAATTCAACATGCAACTCTATTTAAAATTCACTAATAAAGAGGAAGCAAAAGAAAAATCATAGAATCGAAAATCGAAATCGCCCTATTGTTCTCCAGAGATTGTACCTAAAAAAGATGACGCTTCCAAGGAACAAAAGTTTCACTTAGTAATCGACTACCGTAGTCTAAATAAGATTACTGTCGATGACAATATCCCAAGACCGGATGAATTAATGGATGAAATATTAGAAAAACTTGGAAAATATCAAAATTTCACAATGATTGACCTCGCCAAAGGATTCCATCAAATCCAAATAGATCCTAAATCAATCGAAAAACAAGCATTCTCCACTAAACATGGTCATTACGAGTACACACGAATGCCATTTGGGCTAAAAAATGCACCGGCAACAATCCAAAGATATATGAAAATTTATTAATGACAATGAGGCAAATGCGAATTCTTCATAACCACATAACAGTCATAACCACAACCAAACCCAGATAAAGTCAAAGCAATTTTAAAATTTCCGCTCCCTAAAACCACAACAGAAATAAATTTATTCTTAGGATTATGCGGATTTCTTTCGGAAATTCATACCAAACTTTGCACATATTCCAAAACCTTTAACTCTTGGATTAGAGAAAGGAGCTAAGATTAAACATTAACCCACAATATATCATCCCTTGAAAAATTAAAATGTCACCTATAAACGATCCCATACTCGCATTTCCCAATTTCAAAAACCATTCTGTCTAACCACAGATATAGCTTTAGATGCGTTCATCTTACAGGACCTATTTCTTATGCTAGTAGATCATGACGAACATGAATTTAACTATTCAGCCATAGAAAAGGAACTACTATCTATAGTATGGGTAACCAAATATTTTAGGCCATACCTCTTCTGTACATTTCGAAATTATAATTGACCATGAACCCCTTGTCTGTTTGGACAATATCAAAGAACTGACGCCCGTTCCAGAATTAAACTATATGAAAATCTTTTAGGCGAAGAAATAAGTAGTTCTAGAGCTACAATATATAGTGCTCAAGAAGACAATGAAAGAAAAACCTCTGAACTTCTACAACTATCAAATAGATCTTACTAAAGGCAACGAAAACAAAATCAACGTTACTTACTATTTTCACAAAACTAAGATAGAAATATCAAATGTTAAATTGACCAATCAGATTCCTAAAGAAATTATCAAAGAATATTTATGCTCAAAAAATAACGCACTTTACATATCTTGAAATAATTAGTTCAGACAGCCAAACAAAAACTTTACAAATCAAGAAACATTCCCACTTATGCAGAATTCAAAGAAATTATTCTAAATATTATTATCCAAACTATCAAAAACTAATTTAAATTTCATCAATGAATGCCATATTTGCAATTTATCAAAATCAGAAAATCGAAATACTAAATTAACCTTTGAAACCACCACAGAAATATTTAACACCTAATCAGACATATTTAACACCTAATCAAACACGAATGAAATATTCATAATTTCACATATACCTAGACAAATATCTAAAACATCATTGTTCAAAATTCTATCCTATCCGGATGAAAATAATAACACCTTTGATAGAAAAGATTCAAGAAACTTAATATGTATATTCAAGACAATCAAATGTATGCAAAATCAACTAAAAAACAGAAATTAAATGAATGTATATTGGCATTATGACACAAAAACCAGCAGAATGCAAATAGACAAAAATGTTCAAAATATTATCGTAACATCGAACTTGCCCACGACAAATTTAAAACAAAATTGGAACCAGAACAAAACATTCATAGAAGGAAATACTATAATAAAACCAGAGGTCCGGAGTTAACTTCGACCCCGCCGAAGTTTGCATACCCTTGCAACTATTTTGGTAATTTTTTCCATAGCCATCAAAGCGTAAAAACGTTTTATCCAAAAATCTTAGCATAGGATATAACGAACTTTTTGATGAAAGTCACTGTTTCCACCGATCTTTACCAAATTCAACACAGTCATTAACAGGTATATTTAACTATCAAATGTTTAATTTGAAAGCAATGGCATTAAAAGTAACTAAGTAATTGACAAATGTTACTGTTTTCGACCGATCGTTCCTATGGGAGGTATATGATATAGTCATCCGATCTTGACCAAATTTGGCACAAACATTTATAGCTACAATAAACTAACTTATATAAAATTTCACGATAGTAGCTTAAAAAGTAACGAAGTTATTAAGAAAAGTCACTGCTCGTGACTTTGACGTTTGTATGGGAGCTATATGATATAGTCACCCGATCTTGATCAAATTATGCACAATTATTATTAAAAGGAACACAAAACTGACAAATACCAAATTTTATGACAACAGCTATAAAATCAATGAAGTTATTGAGAAAGTCACTGTTCGTGACTTTGCCGTTTGTATGGGAGCTATATGATATATGTGGAGTTTCAACTTTGTCCTGGAATTTCCTTAACGAGTCCCCGAGATGAAGGGATTCGATTTGCACACACTGGGTTTTAATTTTATCAGCATTATTGAATCTGTTTTGTTAGTTCATTAGATTTTTATCAACTTATTAACTACTTCACAATATTTCTCTTGCCCTGCACACACTTCGAGACGCAACTTTACCGGCTCACTCACGCTCTACTTGTCAACTGCCCATGCATCTTATATCGTTGTTTATCGATATTCTATCGATACCGATTCTTACTCTAAGTCAACTCTACCATACCGCGATTCTACATTCGACCATCCGACCTCCACATTCGCCCCGAATGATGGACACCATTTTTTCATATATTCTGCCACGGGGGGTAGTACATTTCGGACCTTCTCATTCCGAACAACCCGATAAGGTCCCAAATATTTTCCCTTAAGCTTAAGGCCAGAACCAAACTGCGTCTGCTTGACAGCCACCAGCTCGTCAACCTCATATTCACTTGCAGATTTTCGACATTTATTAAACGTTTTACCTTTTTCTTCTTGCATCTTGCTTATGTTCCTTTTCGCTGTGTCACGTATTTCGGACTTATTGTTTTGTAACTCGATTAATAACTGTTTATGCCCAACCGGGCAACAACAAAGGTTAAAGGAGGCGGAAGCTTTCACCTCGCGCCGCTCTTCCGATGATGCCCACTTCGCTCCAAGCGGGGCTTGATGCCCTGCTCTTAATTAATAGTCAGGACAGTTCCAAATATTCTTTTAGAGCCAAAAAACCTTTGCATAGGCAGATCTTGAAAATCTCTCATCCATTTTTGGATTGAGTGGAGGAAATATCACTCCAATATTTAAAAGAATGTTGCCGCACAGTGTAAATGCTTTGTTTATATTCTAATTGACAACTTTTTTACTTAACAAAATTCTCTGAAATCTCACACAAATGCACAAGCTGAGTGTTTATGCCCAACCGGGCAACACAAGGGTTAAAGGAGGCGGAAGCTTTCACCTCGCGCCGCTCTCCCGATGATGCCCATCGCTCTCCCCACACAAAAGAACTCCCCACACTTCGCTCCAAGCGGGGCTTGATGCCCTGCTCTTAATTAAGCTAGAGTTAGTTGAACAAACATTATTGTGGAATAAACAAGTGAAAGTTACATCTCTGTGCAATCTACATTTTCGGGAAAGATGAATAAAAAAGGGATAAATTCACTTAGCTGCTCCAACCAAGAAGGAAGTTCGACCCCCCTACACAAACATTGGTCCTTCGAGCCGGATACCAAGATCCTCTCCACCACTTGCATCGGTGGAATTTCAACTAGATTTCAAGCTAAGTAATTTTTTCCAAATTATATGTATATGAGTACATGTACATACCTCCAGCATCCGTACCCATACTCACATACATATAATTGTTGCCCTTGATTTTCCTAATCAAAGTAAAATAACTTTCGCACAAATTTTTCCTCCTCAAAGAAGAGAAAATTTTGGTCCCCAAATTTTCATACATATGTATGTGTCCAGTACATAAGGCGCCATATTTGTTCGCCCACTTCAAGATTTTTTTCTCGCACTTTGGCATATATAGGCCAAGTATATAAGGCGCCATATTTATTTGCCTATTTCCAATATACATATATTTTTTCGCAATTTCCAAAAAAAGAATATTAACACATATGTATGTATGCAGTGAAACAACCCTACGAAAGTGATCTCCTACGTACAAATATATGTATATGCAAGCAGAGTGTGTGAATGTGTCAAAAAAATACAAAATTTATCCAGTGCTACATTAAATCCAAAAATAAAGGTTTATATAATTCAGTCCACTCCTGGGAGAAGTGTGCGCCAAGTGAAAGGTGGTTCCAACGAAGAGAAGAAAATTTTCAATACAATTAAGATTAGATACAACGCAGATTTTTTTGAAACAAAAAAGAAAGTGAACCACCCTCTTACATATAAAGGCCACACTTAGATATTTCTGGTGTCCCGCAACACCCTATAAAGTTGGGGCATATCGGTTAGACACAGCAAAGGAATATAAAAACAAAAAAAATTATTAATTCGTATAAAGAAATCCGATCCATTCACACCTCTGCATATTTCCATTCCATATTTTATATATTTAAAAAAAAAAAAACATTTTAAATACATATACATATAAATACACATATACATATATACATATATCTATACATATACTCCATTTATAATTCAACCGCCGCCGCGTGCAGACGTGTTTTTTAATGCACTCCGCAAAATTTAGTGTAAAAAAAAAAAGACCGCGTTTGCAAAAATTGTGTAGGGCTCTCAGTCACCAGAGACGCCTATTTACAATCATATTGCTATTAGTTCTAATAGCAATAAATACTAAGTTGCAACAGGAAAGCCTGGAAAAGCCATGTCCACCAATTCGGGCTTAAGCTCTCTCGATCCCCACCAGCAACAGCTACAAGAACTACTTGTACAACAACAACGTGAGCGTCGTCTCTCGGTCCAACGCAACAACGCGTACTTTTCGGTGGTGTCGCCGACCCCACTGAATGCTACCGTAAGCAATAACACCGAAAGTGCAAGCCACTCAGCAATCAACAGCAATTTACCGTGGAGAGAGCAGTGTGCTTCTCCATCAATATCGATAACTGGGTCACCGATTGCACCGACCAGCACCGTCAGCTCGTTGACAGCAACTACTACAACGTCTACCGAAGTATTGACCTGCCTCAAGCCGTCAACGACAAGTCGCCCAGAGTCAGCCACGACAATAAACCCAACGCCTTCTGTCCAAACTGGAATGGATAGATATATTAAAATAACTAAGCGGAAGCTAAGCCCTCAAAAGAAAAAAAAGTGGCAATACGCCAAAAATAACCAAACCTAATGAACGAGTAGCACTTCTAAGCGGGAATCGTTTTAAAATTCTTGCCGATCAGCAAGACGATCAAGCCGGCGCTGTAGATAAAGTTAAATCGGCTATGTATATGTATATGTGTATTTATATGTAAAAGGGTTTGCGGTTAAGTCCGTTGTCAACATCATCAACAGGAATAAAGTCGCACAGCCGCTCTTTAAAATCGAGCTCCAACCAGATGCAAAGTGGACGAAGCCAAATGAAGTGCATCCAATCTACAACCTTCAGCTCCTATTGCACAGAAGAATCGCCGTAGAGGAGCCTCATAAGAGATACCAACCACCTCAGTGTAAAAACTGCCAGGAATCCAACCACACTGCTAACAATTGCAATCTTAGGTCAGTGTGTGTTGGCTGCGGCGAACATCATAAAGATGGCATTTGCCCCAAGGACAGAAACAACGACGCAATAAGACTATGCAGTAACTGTGGAGGGAACCACACAGTCAACTACAGGGGATGTCCTGTCTTCAAGGATCTTAAATCGCACCCTAAACGGGCGTAAACCACCAGCTGGACCAAAAATCACCTTCAACGCCTCCAAAACTACACCGGAGGTATTCTTCGCCAAGGCTGTTAGATCATCTAACATGCCTGCTACAACCAATCCTAGTGTATCCTTCGCTAGTGTACTCCGAACTGGACAGACGGATCCCGCGAAAGAGACCCCGTCACTCCACCATCTACAGAATCCGCAACCTAGCGCACCGGAACCTGGCCAGCAAACTCCAAGTGGTTTAGAGGCCCTATTGATCTCACTTTATCAAAACATGACTGCTTTTATGACGTTCATGCAAAACTGCATGCAGGAACTGATGCGGAATCAAAACCTGCTTATCCAGAAGCTTATCGAGAATAAATAATGGCTTCCCTAAGTCTATGTCTTTGGAATGCTAACGGCGTCTCCAAGCACAAAAATGAACTGCAACTATTCCTAGACTCAAGTGAAATCGATGTCATGCTGATATCTGAAACACATTTAACATCAAAAATAATTTTCAAATACCAAAATATGCCTTCTACGCAACAAACCATCCAGACGGAAAAGCTCATGGCGGGACTGGTATCCTAATCAAAAACCGTATAAAACACTCGTTTCTCAACAGATTCGAAACACAGCACCTTCAAGCAACTGCTATAACCGTCCAAACCAGCTGCGGCAACACTACGTTGGTTGCCCTGTACTGCCCACCACGCTTCTCAATCTCTGAAAAGGAATTCACCGGTTTCTTTAACACACTCGGAGAACGCTTCATTGCAGCAGGGGACTATAACGCCAAACATACGCACTGGGGATCTCGTCTGGTAAATCCTAAAGGCAAGCAGTTGTACAACACAATAGTCACCGATTGCACCGACCAGCACCGTCAGCTCGTTGACAGCAACTACTACAACGTCTACCGAAGTATTGACCTGCCTCAAGCCGTCAACGACAAGTCGCCCAGAGTCAGCCACGACAATAAACCCAACGCCTTCTGTTCAAACTGGAATGGATAGATATATTAAAATAACTAAGCGGAAGCTAAGCCCGCAAAAAGAAAAAAAGTGGCAATACGCCAAAAATAACCAAACCTAATGAACGAGTAGCACTTCTAAGCGGGAATCGTTTTAAAATTCTTGCCGATCAGCAAGACGATCAAGTCGGCGCTGTAGATAAAGTTAAATCGGCTATGTATATGTATATGTGTATTTATATGTAAAAGGGTTTGCGGTTAAGTCCGTTGTCAACATCATCAACAGGAATAAAGTCGCACAGCCGCTCTTTAAAATCGAGCTCCAACCAGATGCAAAGTGGACGAAGCCAAATGAAGTGCATCCAATCTACAACCTTCAGCTCCTATTGCACAGAAGAATCGCCGTAGAGGAGCCTCATAAGAGATACCAACCACCTCAGTGTAAAAACTGCCAGGAATACAACCACACTGCTAACAATTGCAATCTTAGGTCAGTGTGTGTTGGCTGCGGCGAACATCATAAAGATGGCATTTGCCCCAAGGACAGAAACAACGACGCACTAAGACTATGCAGTAACTGTGGAGGGAACCACACAGCCAACTACAGGGGATGTCCTGTCTTCAAGGATCTTAAATCGCACCTAAACGGGCGTAAACCCCCAGCTGGACC